>CAIGRT010165512.1:0-11198 GCA_903798405.1 Fraxinus platypoda | reverse complement strand
AGAATCTGTACCAAACATGCTCTGAGAATGTGGTGTGCGTCTTCCATTTCTTGTAGCAGAACTTGAATTTTGTTGTGTGTCCTGTGACTACTATGGAGTTACATAATATACACGACAAATATATAACGTAGGGATATTGTCGGAAATTAGATCTCAGAGAGAAAATAATATCACTCACAATCAATTAAATTAGGTAACTAATTTTGCTTATTTATTCTAATTTGATCCATTTAATTCGTTAAATTGTGACAATCACGTTGTTTTCTAGGATTCTTGCAATTTACAAGATTTTACTTGATTTTTTAACCCTAACAAAAGGACACATCACGATGAAGGAAAATAAGGCTAAACCGAAGACGGAGTGAACAAAACTGGGAGTCGGCACCACTTCTATTCCCATCCATATTTTACTCCATATCTCCTTTCACTCTGGCTCTTGTAGAACCTTAGTCGTCATATGCATTTGACTCGATAGATCCCATTGATGAAATCCATAATGCTTGTTAAAAGAAATTGGCAGAAATGGCAACAAGGTGGAACGACTAACAACTTGTAGTACTATTGCAATTGTAACGTATATAAATTATTGAGATACCACATTTTCTTAACAAATGTTGTCAAAGATGTAGATCACCTCTGGCCAACAATAAACTAATCAATACTCGTATATCATCGTTTACTACACAATTATCTCAACATACAAATATATATATTCTGTTCAGAAGAATACAACTACTCGATTATAGAAACAAAACGTGAAAAAAAGAGCATCATATACATATTATCAATTACTTATGCATCACGTATTGAATTAATCGCAATACAGTAGACAATATCATATCACGGATAAATCGCAGTAAGATAAATTAGACAATACTCACGTAAAAAGAGTTAAAAATATATTGTAAAGTTTAATCCTGTTTTTCAAGTCAGATAATAATTCACAAAATTCTAGCGTGGGAGTTTGAAGAAATAAAAATATATAATTTCAATTTCTCTCATATAAATACGCACACAAATCACAAAATGAAAATACTGAAAGCTCTGACACAAGCCCTTTGCTGACAGGGTTTTCACTCTAGGGTTATCATTACAGCAAATTCACAGCTCAAACAATCAATCTGTGTACACTTGAATTGTGTGTATATATACGCATTCATTCATAAAATCACAGAGAAAAAGGCATTCAACTCTTGTGATGGTTCGGGTTATATTTTCATATACAGTGATTATCGATACAGGGAAGAAGCTGGTTTCAGTTCTGGCGTAAATGGAATCATCACCAGAAGAGCCACAACAAAAGCGCCCGCACCTCAACAACAACCAGGAAAACTCGTCAATGGCTCGCAACTCTTCGTCTTCGTCTGACGACAACAAACCTGTAAAAATCCTGAATTCGTTCTTTGTCCCTCTAGTTCATGTATATGCAAATGCTTGTGTGTGCACATTAGTAATATGGAATTGTTGAATTGTTTCTCTTGATTATCATCAATAGATTTTGTTGAATCCTTTTGTGGGGTGTTAATTGAATTTAGTGCGGGCCTAGGGTTTTAGAAATGGGTTGATTTTGATTACCTTAAATAATTGGCGTTTATTGAAATGGAGCAAAATTAGGTATTAGAAGTGTGTTGATTATGTTTTATGAACATTAGAATGAAATTTATGATCTAAATTCGGTGGCACAATAAAGTTCAGAACATGTTCTGATTGTTTGGGTTTTTCTTTTTCTGAGCCGTGTAGTTTTTGGATATCTCAGTTAAGTAAAGAAATGCGCACATCTTCATTTCAAGTTTGGCGGGGAATCCCACGGTAACACTGTTGTTATTGATCTCATTTTGGACCTGCTTATGAATTTACTTTTATTGAATAAGAAAGTTCTGATTTTAGTTTTCGTTGACAGTCAATGTTAACAAAGGTGACTTTTATGTTTCTGCAATAGAATTGCGTTTCGTGAGAGCAATACACAAATATGGAAGCTTAAATTACCACGTGTCTGAAATGCCTATGGGTTTCACACTTCCATTGAGTTGCTTTATCTTGAAGAGTTTCCTTATAAAGTTAGCGTAAAATACTCTTTTCATTTACATGGTATTTATGAAGGCACCTAGCTTTTCTCATTGGACACGTGACATCTATTTTTTGTTATTCAAAGAGATTCTCACACAAGATGTTCCTACTCTCCCTTCATAACGGAGAAAATATGAAAGTTTATTTCTGAAAGTCACAAAATAGTTTCACAAGTGTCTATTGAACTCTAAATAGCCTCCAAAAGGTTGGACTTTTTATGTAGGCACCTTTGTCTTGTATGTTGTCTCTCAAAGGATGAAAATGTGTATTCCTGTTATCAACCATCTATGTACATGGATTTATTTTGCTATTTAATTATATCTTGTTACTGAAGTTCTCATATTGTTGTAATTGCATACACTTGCAGTGACACGGTGGAAATTGGATACCCATTACGGAAATTAAATTTATTTATTTGTTTTTTTTTTACCGTTTTACAATTAACAACTGACCTAAATTGTAACGTTCTTATGGTTGTTACCTGAAAATCATTAAAAATTTCTATCTGATGTTGTAAAAGGCCATTTGGCTATTGATATTTGGATCATATGGTTTTCTGATTAATGACCCAGTATTTTAGAAATGAATCAACATCACGAATCATTTGGATTTTATGCCCTGCTCCTAAGCCTTATGGACTTAAGGCCCACAATACGTGCTTTAAATACTTGATTTTAGCTGTCATTTTCAATTTTTAGATCGTACATTTGGAGAGAGTCCCGCCGGCCCTAATCCTCTATAATCTGGTCTCTTTTCATTGCTCAATCTCTCTCCCGGTCTCTTGCATTCTCTTTCTCTGGCATATACATTGTTCACCTTACTGAAAATGCTTCATTCCTGGTAGGAAACTGCCACCATTCAACAATCCCTTAAGTTTTATTGATCATATATGAGCACTCTGAAAAATGAAGTGGATGAGCAAATAACCAGCCCTTCTAGAACTTGAAATTGGGTAGAAATTCTAAACTTCGTAAAGTTTTGATGTTCTGATCTTGGTGTGTTTGCTCAACATCATGTTTTCTAATTTGCCTCATAAGCTATATTTACTTAAACTTAGGCATAGATTTTGATTTTGCAAAGGTCCTTTTTATTCCCTCAACGGATTTCACAAATCTAGCATTTTCTAGACATTTGAATCTTCAATCCTTAGATCATTTTCCAGATTTAGGTTCGCCAATCTAACTGGATGCGAGTAAATTTGTTTAATTGTTAAATAAATTTTGTACACCATCAGTTGAAATGAAGTAATGCTCTTAATGTCTCTTGTGAAACGTAAATTGTCATTTAGCTTTCATTCTTTGTAATCTATTTATGTTTTACAGCTGTGCTTGTTTTCCTGTATGAGAATATATGGAAAAAATCATTAAAACATTTATTGGCTTATTACTTTATATTTTTATGTTCATCACGTACACTAAACTTGAAGCCTCCTAGACTCCAGAGTATATGTTCATTGAAATCATTTTTAACAGTCTTATCTTGTGTCCTTTTTGACAAGGCATCTTTCCAGCTATGACAACTTGACATTTTATAAGTATAATTTGTTTAATTTGATGTTGTCTATACATTTATGATGTGTTAATTGTAGGAAGCAATCCAGGTTTGTGGAATTACGAAATTTTAAGTTGTGTATCAGATGATTTTTCATGTGGGATACATGTATATGCATTCACACTCTTACAAGCACGCATTTATGATTTATATAATTATTTATAATTGTTAAACACATGGTTGCGATTGATGGAAGTGAGTAAGGTTTAAGACAAGAACGTAATTACTGTGTTGTTTCTTTTGGAAAGAAAACAAATTCATCTTCAGAAAAGAACCATTTCTTTTTTATCTTTTTCTTTGTCCTTGTCTTCACATTTTCACTAAAGCTCATAAAATAAGGCGCTGGGCATAAATTCTCTCCATTGACTTCTTTTTATTAAGGTTCCCTGTATTGAATTGTGTGATTGTGTTTTCTATTAAAAAGTGAGTCCTAGTGCACGATTGCTATATGTACATATGCACAGGTTGGTCCATTCACGAATGAAAGGAGGGAGAGTAGGAGAACAGTTAGCTTATCGTAAAATTCGTTCTTTGACAGGTTGATGCTGCAGTACTTCAATACCAGAACCATACACTTGTTCAGCAGTTAGAGGCGCAGAAGCAAGAGTTACATGATCTAGAAGCCAAAATCATGGAATTAAAAGACAAACAAGCTTCTTATGACAATATGCTGATTAAAGTGAATCAGCTATGGAATCAGGTAACTCATACACAGGCCCTCTTGTATAATCTCTCTGTTTGACTATAGTTATGTTATATTATAGGATTTTCATTCTTTAGTGGCTCATTTTATTGACTTTGTGCAGTTAGATGAAGATTTAGTTTTACTTGGAGTGCGAGCTGGGGCAGGCAAAAGTGCTTTACAACACTTAGATCGCATTGATTCTTCTCGAGGTATGTGTGTGTATTTTAGGATTACTTAGTTCAGTTTTGAAGTAATGAACAGGATTAAACTCTTTATGTTATATACTAAAGATGCTGGCTGTCTGTAGGTTCAATTCCATCATGTCCTCCGGAGGATATGTTCCTTTGTAGGCTACTACAAAAAAATTCCATTCCAAGGGATGGAGCTGAAGGATCAATTAATTATATTAAAGAAGCTCTTGCATCACGGCAGGCTTCTACAAGTGAATTGATGAAATTACTGGAAGATACTATTTTTGCTCAGAGAGCCAAACTGGAGGACATCGCTCAGATTTTGCAGGGAAACCAATCCGCAGAAGGTCAGGAGAGACCTTGAGTAGAAGGCCAATTTTTTATTCTTCATTCCTTTTGTGCCCATGAACTCACATATTTATAGTTAAATGGTATTTTACAAGAAACTGCTTGCAATTTGGAATTGACAGATGCTATCATCCAATTACATAAGCTGGATGATTTAATGAAAGAGGAGGCTGGTCATCTGCACGAGGCCATTGATGTTCTTCATTTGAAGCATAAACAATATGCAGACGAAATTCAGACTTGCATCAATAACCATTCAGTGGATCAATCCGAGATAAAGCGTCTTGCTGGTATTCGTTCCCCCACCCCTCCCAAATCGACACTCAAGGTTTTTGCACACTAGGTCATACACTGGTAGTAGATTTTAGTTCAAAATGAAGGGTAACTGATATCTGGCTGCATGAATATATTGTTGGCTTTTATGTGTGTTTATGTAAGTCAAAATATTTGATTGGGTTCTGACTCTGCATATTTTTTCTATTCCCAAAGGTGAGCTGGAAGAAAGCATGGCAGATCTTGAAGAAAGCAGAAGAAAACTGATTAATCTGAAAATGCAGAAAGACGGGGCATCTGGGGTACAGGTTCCCATCCCAGTTCCTGTTTTAGGTGTAGAGAATGGAACTATGTCTCCTGAAAAGCCTTCAGATAGGTCAAAACGTTTAAGGGAAGCAAAAGAGTCTATCGAGGAAGTAAAGGTGTTTATTTTTGACTGGCTCCGCTTAACTTCTTCGCTCACTCTCTCTCTCCACATACATTTATAATGTATGTTTTTGCATGTATGTATTTTTAAAGTGAAATTCGATGTAGGTACTGGCAGAGGATCGCCTTTCTGAGCTTCAAGAGGCACAGGAGGACAATATGATCTTGTTAAAACAAGTGCAGGATCTTCAGGTTGATTTAAGTTTCTTAGATTAGTATTTGAAACTTCTTTGACAATTATGTGGCTTAATTTCTGTTGTCAAATTCTGTTATTTGACTTGTAGAATGAACTGAAGGAAGACAAGTATGTATTATCATCTCGTCCTTACACCTTACTGACTGATCAGCTCCAGCACTGGAATGCTGAGGCAGAACGTTATAAAGCGGCGACAGAGTCTTTGCAGGTAAGCTACTTTATATCACATTTTTGTAAGGATTTTCCTAGAATCTGATCTTTACTAAAGTAAAATTTCAGGCTGATAGGTCTTTCATCATACGAAGGGAAAAAGAACTGAATGTAAAAGCAGAGTCTGTAGATGCTGCACGGGACAAACTCGATAAATCTGAGTCAAAGATTGAAGAACTAGAGCATCAACTACAGAAGTGTGTTATTGAGAAAAATGAAGTGGAGATAAAAATGGAAGAAGCTTTGCAAGATTCAGGTCAATATGGCTATGACGTAGACTTGTTTATGCAGATATTATTAAGTATGCCACATCATGGTTTGCTTTGCTAAATTTTTATCTTTCTTCAGGGAGAAAGGATGTTAAAGAGGAGTTCAAGGTAATGGCATCGGCTTTATTGAAGGAAATGGGAATGATGGAAAGCCGGGTGAATAGGTGGAAGGGGACGGCTGATGAGGCTAACTCCTTGCGCGAGAAAGCCCAGTCATTGAATTCTTTACTGGATAGAAAGGTTTACTCTTATAGCTAAAGCAGCATGCTTTACTTTGCCTGCCTTTTATGAAATAACTGCAGTTAAATTTTCATTTTTTTGATAGTGAGTATGAACATAGCTTTATGCACATAAAATTGTTTTCACATTCATCTTCAGGTCTTGGGTGCACACAGCCCTTCAATTATTGAACACCATGTAATGATTTTGCCATCTCTAACTCCTTGTTGCCATCACTCATCAGTAGTATATAGTCTACCTTCAGAAACATATATACCATCCACCCCAAATAAATAGTAATAAGAAGAAAAGTTCCATTTTACTGTGTTTGCCAAAACTTGTCAAAGGGTAAGGTCCATGAGCTGTATTGGAACTGCTTTCAACGAGTTCAATAGTTCAACTGAGTAATTATCATCACATACTTGTCTAGAAGCTGTTAAGTGGTGATTTATCTGTGATTACCAGTTATCGTAAATAAATTTTTGGAACTAGAGTGTGTTTGGTAGGGATTTTCGGAGGAAGAATTGATTTTTGAATAGTGATATGATGGGAAATGTGTGGTTGAAAAAGAAGAAAAAAGTATTGATGTGATGGTAAATATTATTTTATTGAAGAATGTGNGAAAAAGAAGAAAAAAGTATTGATGTGATGGAAAATATTATTTTATTGAAGAATGTGTGGTTGAAAATGAGAATTGATTTACTGTAGAAAATGAAAAGTTGTACCAAACAGGCTCCTAGTTGTATTTTCCCGATAACGGTATTAATTTTATTTTATTATCTTGTCTACCCAATTCAAACCCAAAATTTCTCCAAGGTTGATATATTGACACCATTCTCAGTATACTTAGACCTCTGTGAATATTTGCAGTTCTACTATGTTTTCTGCCTTTATATATTTATTTATTTGTGTTGGCAGACTATTGATCTGAAGGCCTTGGCTGATAAATGTGCTCAACAGATCGGAGAGATCAAGTCCTTAAATGAAATTGTATGTTTTGATGCCATAGTCATGATTTTCTATATTCTTGAAATTCATCTCAGATGAAATATTGCTTGAAATTCTTGAGCGGAGCGAAATCATGTTGGTGATTGTGATAGTTGAACTTCTGCAGATTGAGAAAATGCAGAAGGAACAACAAGAGCTTGAGTTTTATTTGGACATGCTGGGTCAACAAATATATGATAACAGGTACGCTATCTATTCCTTCCACGAAGTTGATTAATTACAATTAGCAGTTAAATTTAATGATGTGCACACTCCTATCTGAAAGAAGGTTGAGAAATTGTCATTTGAATACATCTGAATATGTACATTACACACTTGTGCATGTGTGTACATTTATGATTTATTCATATATTGTATATTACATAAGTACGCACAAATGCTCTCTCTCTCTCTCTCTCTCTCTCTCTCTCTCTCTCTCTCTCTCTCTGTGCGGGCGCGCGCGCGCGTGCATGAGTGAGAGAGAGAGAGAGAGATTTATCCATCTGAACATAATATGTTTCGAACTTTTTGTGAGGAAGAGGGGTGATGGAAATTAATGAATCGGAAAGAAGAGCTCAATCTCAAGCTGAAATTTTGAGAAATGCACTAGACGAACATGGTCTAGAATTGAGAGTGAGAGCAGCTTATGAAGCTGAGGCTGCATACCAGCAGAGGCTTTCTGTTGCAGAAGCAGAAATAGCTGAACTGAGGGCTGAATTAGAAGCTTCTGAGAGGTACCTTTTCTGACCCCCCTTTGCTTATTTTTGCTTGCTTTGGTCATTCCCCAGTTCCCTGAAGCACTTTTTCATTTTCTCCAAAATATCTGATCAGCATGTATTACATCCTAGTCAAGTCTCCTACTTATTTGTAATCGAACCTAAATGTCTAAATCATCACTCCTTTGAACAATTTAAATAACGAAGTACTGCTTTTAGAACGGTGCAGTACATGATAGGTTCGTGCTTTAAGTTTCTCATCTAGTTTCTATCTGCTTTCTCTATTGAGAATTTTTTTGATGATTTTTGCACTTAAAATTGTTCCCTAATCCTTAACATGCAGGGATGTTTTGGAGCTCAAGGAAGCCATCAATATCAAAGAAGGGGAGTCAGCATTGTATATTTCTGAAATTGAGGTATCCGTTAATAGAATCTTTGAAAACTTTTTTGTACTATACTGGTCAAGCTGTGGAATTTTTGTTACTTCTTGCTTTTTCTCCCCTTTCCTTGCATATCTTGGGTTGTTTATTGTTTGTTCATGAAATACAGACTATTGGTCAAGCTTATGAAGATATGCAGACGCAGAAACAGCACCTGTTGCAGCAAGTTACTGAAAGAGATGATTATAATATCAAGGTTTTAGTTGTGATGGCTTCCCTTCCTTCTCATCTTTAGTGACTTCTTGGTTTTCAAGCCACTTATTTTTACTGAGCGAGACAATAGTCTCTGATCTTTTTCTTTCTTCTTTATTTAATTACAGCTGGTTTCTGAGAGCGTAAAAGCAAAACAGTTACAGAACTTATTACTCGCAGAGAATCAGGCTTTAGAAAAGCAACTTGAACAGGGTAATGGGTTGCTTGAATCTTTAAAGTCGAGGATTGCCCAAAGTGAAGAGCTGGTAAGTTTTCTTTCTGATAGTCAACAATCATACTAGCTGTGGTTATCCTATCTAAATCAATATATGGCCTTGCAGATGAAACTTTACCAGGTGGAAGCATTAAGTACCATCCAAGAAGACAGGCACCTTGCAATAAAAATAGAAACTGCAAAATGGGAATTAGCAGATGCTGAAAAGGAATATAAGATGCTGAAATCCGCTGTATCTTCATCAGAAAAGGAATATGAGCAGATTCAGAGGAAAATGAACGATATTCAAATAGAACTGGACAGTGAAAGGTGAACTTTTGATTGGTTTGTTCTGCCTAATAATTTGGAGATCTATTTTATTAATTATTAGGGCGATCAGGAATTGGGATGGCATTCTATCATCCCAACTTGGCCTGGACTTAACTAGAAATTCATTTTGCCAAGGCACCCCAGTCTGGACAGTGCTAATATCTCTCTTAGTTTAACCTGTAGAGATGCAAAACTGGTTCTGTTTTAGTGATTTTTTATTTTTATTACCCAGGACCCCAGGAGTTAAGCGTTGAAGTGTAACTACTGTCTACTCCGACTCTCTTGAAATTGATCTGAAGAAAATTTATTGCTGGATTAAATATTTATTAGTTACTCCTCCCTAACCCCCCACAGCCTGAGGCCAGGCCCGGGCTGCATTTTGGGAGTGTTACCTTTTCCCTTTGGTTTGGGGATGGAGGGGGGTGGCGGTGATTGGTGCCTCCGATGTTAGTTCTGGCCTTTTGTGAGCTATTGCACCCGTGTAATAGAACTTTAAAGATCCTCCCCACCTGTGTAATAGAATACAATTTACTATTTGTAAATTTCCTAATAGGTTAGCATTTGAATGTGGTGTTTGAAGGATGGGTAGGTCTTATACTGATGTCTAAATTCCATGACGTAATACAGTGTGTTGATGAAGAAACTCTTATGCCTGACATATTGTATAACAGAAATGAACGAAAGAAGCTCGATGAAGAACTCATGGAGTTGAATGGAGCCGTAGCTGAGATGACTTCTGAAAGTGGGGAGGCTGCAATTCAGAAACTACAGGATGAAATCAAGAATTGCAAAGCTATTCTCAAGTGTGGGGTGTGTTTTGATCGACCAAAGGAGGTAAATCTATGCATATCAGTTTACGTAATTCTGGTTCCTTTCGAGAATAAGCAAACACATCTAGTTTTCTTCTCTTCTGTCTACCTGTTTTCTGCCTATTGCGTGCAAATTTAGGTACTCCATTTGTGTCCATCAATAGTTATTGCTAATTAATCAGACTGCTACCCATATTCACTCATAATTTTCTAAATTTCTGTAAAGGCAATCAGCTGTATGTCTTCTGATTGCTAATTTATCAGACTGCTATCTGTATTCGCTTACAAGTTTCTTTGGCAAGTATACTACATCTAGATTTCTGTAAAAGCAATCAGCTGTAAATCTGCTGGCTCAAGCAACTGATTGCTGCTCTGCCTCTGCTATTTTTGTTCTTAATTCTGTTGAGTAATGGTTTTCACAGGCGTTATTACGATTTTGGCAGGTTGTAATTACGAAGTGCTACCATCTATTTTGCTATCAGTGCATCCAAAGGAATTTAGAGATTCGCCTCCGCAAGTGCCCGGGTTGTGGAACTCCATTTGGGCAAAGCGATGTTCGATTTGTAAAAATTTAAGTGACCTCAGTTTAGTTTAGTAATTAAACAAAGTTTGCAGACTACAGTACTCTTTATTTACCGTTTGTTTGACTAAACTACAGTACTTATAAATTAGCAAAAAATAGAGAAAAAGAAAAAGTATTTTCAAATTCGCTTTTAGTTCATAGTATTATTTACTGTAACCATTTTCTTGCTTGAGTGTGTAGACTGTAGAGACGTTGTTTGCTCAACTTGAGTGCGAGTCAAATTTTTGTAACTAGAGGGATAAAATGAGTCGTGCTGGTAGTTTGCAACTTTTCAAAAATATAAATTATTTAAGCAAAATTTTGTTTATATTCGAGGGAGTGGCAGTGTCTACACTGATTTTTTCATAGAATCCAAATGGACCATTAATTATTGAAGTGGATACGGTATCCTCAAGTTTTGATTAGGGATGGCGACAGGGAGCATAATGGTCACGTGCCAACTCTATACTTGTACTTCATTGATATGGCAACAATCCTGTGGTTGATGTGAAA
>CAIGRT010165511.1:0-10584 GCA_903798405.1 Fraxinus platypoda | reverse complement strand
TTCGTGTCAAGGTGGAAATTGTTAGGGTGACCCAAATGCCTTGTTAAAGTAATTAGTAGAAATTCTACCACGCACCTATATTCTAATAAATATTTAAAATATGCTTTCTACCTTTTTTTTAACCATATATACTGCTTTTTGTAAAGTATAATAGAAATGTGAAAAAAGGGCTGGTCATTTAATTTAGCCTCCAACAAACACGCCTTAAAATCATAAAATTAACCTACAAAAATCCCTAAAATGGTGTAAGTTCTCATCTTCATCCAAGTTATCCGCCCCAGGTCTCTCTTGCTGAAATTACCACCTAAGAAAGAAACATAAGCCTATAACCGTTAAAATCCCTAAAATGGCGTTATTTTTTATTTCCATCCAAGTAATTTGCCCAGATCTTCTCTTTTGCCAAAATGAGCATTTAAGAAAGAACCATAAACCTAAAACAGCAAATCGTCCATGTACAGATATTTTTCCAGGATATATTTTCATGGAAATGTATACAAATCAAACATTTGGTTTGATTTTCCGTTGATTAGTGTCTTTACCCCTAGTATAAAGTCATTGTTCGTGGCGTAACACAACCACCCGCTTTCTCAAACACCACAATCCCTTTTTTCTGAAAACTTCTACCATGGCTGCTGAAAAAAATATGCCATATTTAGGCTCCGTATGGGCACGACAAAACGAAGAAGGAAATCCAGTCGCGGTGGCCCGAAAACGCCATTTGTCAATGGGTTCAATCAAAACCCAACAGGTAGGCGGTTCGGACAAAATTTGTGAGATTATTGAACCCAAGAATGAACTCGTTAATACCCCTCCTCGTCGTGTCACCCGTTCCATTAATTCAGCATCAAAATCAAAAGTTTTCGGTAGCAGTCCACTTGCTGCAAATGTCGTGAACCCAGATTCCGAATGTATGTGGATGAACAACTACGCGGAGGACAAGAGCAAGAGGCCAGTTGAAAATGCAACTATATTTCAAAGCAACAAAAAGAAAAAGTTTGTGATCCAACACAAACAACAGGTAATTATTTTGGGTTATGCAACAAATTTTTTACTCCTACATTATTTTCAGTCCACGAACAACGTCATTGCTGAGAAGCGATTAGAGTGCATGTTATACCTCGACCACTTGTCGAAACCAATATTCTCCTACATTACATATAAAGATTAATCATTAAGACAAAAAAGACAACAACATGGTGACTATAACTAAAATCGAAAAAATTATACTCACTAAATCCTTTCGAATGCCATCTAATCTTATCAAGCTGCCTCATGTGGTAATCAAACTCATTTTTCGTGTACGCCCTCGCAGGTGCATAAAATGGCTTCGTAATGTTTTTACCAACATACCCATATGACGTCCGTAGGTCCTGTAACAAATGATGGGCACAAATACAACACCCCGGGTATATTGTTTGTATAGCATACTCGATGCTCGGGTGACGATCTGAAACGAAACACATTTCATCTCGTTTACCATATGCTTAATTGAATCTACACAAAAACCAGCTCCATGAATCATTGTTCTCCGAATCGCCAATACCAAAAGCAAGCACAAAAATTCCATTGTTTGCATCCTGTGTGCATGCGGTGAATAAACTACCACCGTAGTGCCCCGTTAGGAAGGTTACGTCAACAACAACAACAACAGGCTTGCAGTTCCTCCACCTTGTATGCATGCACCCAAGGCCATAAAAGCATATTTGAAGTGTCCACGTGAGTCGACTTCTACGCCAGTTATAGTCCCATGATTCTTTTCTTTAAGCTCGTTCATGAAAGTTGGAAGTTTTCCATACGATTGATCAGGATCCCCCATAACAACCTCAAGTGCATGCTCTCGAGCCCTCCAAGCTTTTCAATACTTCATAGTCACTCCGTACATCTCCGTCATATCACTCATTATGTGAATCGGAGTGTAAATAGTACGGGCGGACGTGTACTTGTGCCTAACACATTCGCCTATCAAGGCGCTATAATACTATCCGACGAGCAAGTATGATCATCCCTTATATAGCGTATCTTGAACATTTCCGTATCACCTATCTTTGAAGCTCTAAGTTTCCATTTGCAGTTTTCCAAGAGACATTTAAGCACATACTCCTTATTATTCGATTTGTAGACCTTAAATTGGAAGTTATTTTGGATAGCGTACAAGGAAAGAGTGTTCTTCAACACATTCTTGTCTCGGAAAATATGATTTTCACGAACAAATTGCACTTCAGGCCGTGTCGCTACATCATTAATTTCTTCATATATGTCATCTTCAATCTCCAACGTCGAAACTTCAATGCCAGATATGAAATCAGGTGTTTCTGCATTTCTTATTATCAAATTAGCAGTGGGAAGACGTGAACCATTGATATTAGTTGTCTGATCCAAACTACTCAGTACAGGCATAGAGTCTGTCGGTTGTAAGATATCGATCAAGTTGATACGTAATGCATATGTCGTGATACGTGGATCCTTACGCTTCAGCTCCAAGTAAAATTGCAGGGAACTGTCGTTTCTTATTGTGATTGGGAACATTTCGACATCTACAGAATAATCAATATTGATACATGATCGTTGCATATCAACCTTCAGCTCATTCGCAATCATATCGACAAGTCCCGCGTAATTGTAACCATAAGGAACAAGCAAACCAAAAGTATCTGCGCCATTCACTACAAATACGTTTATTGCGTCCATTCCTGTACAATGGCAAAATAAATTATTTTTTGAATAATTATAATTTTTGTAGAAATGAAGGTGAACACAATTAGATGATATTACCACCATATGTAGCTTCAAAATCACCACGTAAGAGGGTCAAATGACATTTTAAAAACGGATATCAAATTATGTATAAGGACACAAAGAATTATGAAATGAACTGAATTATACAGAGATTAGCATATGTGGTGGGTATAAACCATTTTTTTTTTGTTCCCAAAAGCACGATTTCAAATATAAATGAAAATCAAAAGAATTTCATACAGTAACATATGATTCATTCACGTCATCACCGACTGGACACTACATTCATGTTTTTCAGATTCAAAATATTCAAATATTACTCGTCAATTACGTATAATTACGGATGGGTATGATGAATTTATAAAGTAAAATACACAAAAACCCAACAATGTTAGAGATTTTTTTTTCAAAATCAGAAGTAGATAGCAGTATTTTACCTTGGAGATTTCCACTTTCGAACATGTAAGATCTGTCCCAAATGTCGCCAGAATCTGGGGATGCAGAGGAAATGTATTCTACCGTCAGTACAGCCCATCCTCAATTTTTTGAAAGTCTTCTTCAATTAGGGAATGTATTAATGATAAGGCGTGTAAATAGGTTGGATTCAATGTGTTTCAGTTTATTTTAATTTAATATTTTTTATATTTAGGAAAATGTATTAATGATAAATGTGAAAATAGGTAAATTCATTTTGGGTCAGTTACAAATTAGGTGGATGATGTTATTTTTGGAAGTAAGTATATGTAAATATAAAATGTATATCATCCAGTATTTTTTACATTTATTAATGTTATGTAGTAAATCATGAAATATTTTGTTTTAGTGATGTAGTTGTGAAAATTTCCCTTATATTTTCAATTATAATTGAATTTTAATCGGTACCAAACGGGCTCCAAGTAAAGCCCATTACATAAAAATTCAATTTCCAAATATAACCCTAAGGGGCATTTCAGTATTTTCACATATGAGTCCCCTTGTCCATGCCCACACCCCTCTCTATCTCGCGTCTCTGGTTTTCTTGCACACAAAAAAACGCACACACAAATAGAGAAGGAAGAAGGAAAAAAATATCGCCCTAATTCGATTCTTTGTCCAATTAATTTGTTTATCGAAATAAAATATTTTGTATTCTTTTCCATATTGTGTTTTTTGGTTACTTAAATCTTATTGTTGTTTGTGTTGTGATGAAACTAGGGTTTCGTATCTCCACACCTTCGTCGTAAAGTGTGGGTTTTTTAATTGAAGTTCCTACGCTGCGAATCGTATCGTAATCTGTGAGTATAAACTCAAAATTTTTTTTTTTTGTTGTTCCATTTATTATTCTTTTGATTTGACTTTCCATTTATGCGTAGAATTGGTAAAAAAATCATTTTTCACTAGAAATGGAATTCATTTGGGATTATTGTGTAAAATCAGTGAAGTCTGTTAATAAAGTTATTTTTTGGGTTAAATTTTTGATATGGAGAATGCCCATCTGTCTCTTTAGCAAGCTGTATCATTTCTTTTCTTTTGGGATTAGAGTGGTGTTCTCGAAGCCAAGTAAAATTATGTCTGGCTGATGGTTTGACAGAGCATCTAAATTTTGGGGGTGGTTATTGGAAAAATAATTACAATTTATTGGGCGAGAGGAGGGGTATAGCATACTGTCTACTTGTCTGATTGATAAGTAATATATGATATAGTGGTTCTTCAACTTAATCATTGGTGAATAGGCACGTTTTTTTTAACCATCCTAATGTAAACTAGGAGATGTGGAATTGGTTATATGGTGAAGGGAGTTTTTGGGTTTTTTATTTCTTACTTTTACCTGTAACAAAATAGAAGCTTACAATTTGTTAATTTTGGATATACTGTCTTTTTTGCCTAAAATAATCTATACTACTATGTGCCATTGTGCTGCCTTCCTTCTTATTCCCTTGAGGTCACACATTTAGTGCACATGAAAACACTGGAGCTTTTGGGACTCTTTTTTGTCGTCTTACCATCTCTCTTGGGGGAATGTTCTGTAATTTCATCTTTTTTTTTTTTTTGTATAATAAATAGTTTGATGTAACAACTAATTATTATTTCCATAGACTGTTTTTCATTGCTCTGTTCTGGTGATAAATACTGTATGGTTATTGACCTGTTGGATTGTTGTTTTACTGGTATTTGAAGCCTTCTTTTAACATTTATTTATTTTAATCAGGGTAAAATTCGGTTAGAAGGGTAATTTAGTAACATACAAGATGTCTTCACCATATGCCGTTCTTGGCAATAGGCCAATTGATCAATGGAGGGTCACTGAGCTAAAGGAGGAACTGAAGAGGCGTAAATTGACAGTCAAGGGGTTGAAGGAAGATTTGGTAAAGCGGTTGGACGAAGCTATTCGCAATGAAACTGACAGTTCCAAGGGAAATACTGATAGCGATTTTGATATTGCTGTCCAGCCTGAGTTGGAGTCTGAACAAGCTATGACTGAACCATTTGTTTCTGAAACTGCTAAGGATCTTAAGGACACTGGAAACAACTTTATTGAGAAGGTAGATGGCGGAATGTGTGAGATTGAGGTTGATGATATCAAAGGAAAACTGGATAAAGGAAAAGTAGAAGAAGAGGAAATAATCCATGGAAGTGATTATGTTGGGGTGGAAAGGGAGCAGGTTACTACTTCAGAAACCAGTGTCATGGTCGATAGGCATAAGTCCGTGACAGCATTTAATGTGCAACCCTTGAACAGCAATGAAACAGAGAACGAGAATGGAGATTCAACTGTACAGATGGATGATGATGACTCGAAGTCTTCTCAGCAGGATGCTAAGCTGAACCTGTCTGATTCAAATAGTCAGGTGTCTGAGGTTAGTGAAAGTGGGGTGTCTGTGATACCTTTGGGTGGGTCAAATGCTCCAAATTTTGAAATCCCGACTGAATCCAGGAAGTCAGAGATGCAGCTTGAAAATGATGGCTTGAAGTCGCTTCAAATGGATGCGAAGCTCAACTCGGCTGATATAAACTATCAGGTATCTGAGGTCAACTCTGAGTTAAGGGTTCAAGTAATTTCTGATTCTGTTTCTACTGAATCTGTCTCCCTTACTGAGAAAAATGAATTAAAGGTTGATTTAGTTGCTGATGATGTCAAATTCATTGAACTTAAGCCTGAAATGGTGCAGTCGCTATCCAGCAATGTTTTCCCTGATGGTGGTGAATCCTATCCCATAGATGAAGAGTCACGTGACGACAAGGTATCTGTGGAAGAGGCAGGTGGCAGCAATGTTGAAAATGTAGATACTCTCATGAAAAATAATGCTGGAAAATTGGGTTCGCGTGAACAGTTAAGTTTAGACCAAACATCTGTTGATGATTCCATGGAAGAGGATGTATTGGAGAGTAAACAGATGGATTCTAAATCTAATTGTGATAAAATGAGAGAGAGAGGTGAGAAAACTGACATGACTGTTGTGAACGAGGAAGATTGTGTTGATGTTGTTGGTGATGATAACGTAGCTGAGCCTTTAGATAATAATGTTGGAAGCAAGAATGAATCTGCTCCTACATCCGTTAAAAGAAAATCTATTGGTAAGCTTCATTAAACCGCGATTGTTTTCTACTTCATTGCTTACGATGTTCTCATTTGCTTAGTATATCATTAGGCTCATACAAAACCCTTCTGCTTTTGGTTTGTGACTGATGTGTCGTTTGAAAACGTGGTCTCTTTGTAGCTTAGATAATGTGAAAGAGATCTTTAAGATGGTAAGAGGTGAATTTATGATGAATTTATAATCTCTACAAGATGTCCTTCCTTTCAGTTGCTTCTAATTTTTTCAGAAACTGTATCAGAGGAGAAGTAACATCAGGAGCTGGGATGAAAGATTTATATGTCAATTTATGTTTTTATTATGTGGGAGGTGAAAATGATGTGTGATATGTGAAACTTAAGCTGATAAATAGTATAGCAATATATGGCTTTTATGTTCTGGAGAGCTATTAACTCTGTAATTCTTATCGTTGAGGAAGTAACTGTCCCCACTTTATGTTCCTCCTGTCTTCAAGTATCATCAAACTTTTAAAGTTTCACTAAAGAGTTCCTTCAAGTTAAGACATTTAATACAATTGAGTGACTGAATTTAGGAGCTATGCTTGGTTGAGTTTTGTGGTGCAAATGGCTGTTTTTATGTAACATGTATGTTTTTCATAATTTCATTACAAAAATTGAACTTCGATCGGATGCGAGTATCAACTCCGGCCGCTGAGATGTCCAGTGGATTCATGGGTCTTGACGAATGGCTGGACAACTTTTACGTTAGAAGAGCTCTTCCCAAGTATTCTTACCTTGTAACTACATTTCTCTATATCAAGGGTGGGTTTGAGCCTTATTTTTTGGGTTAATAGATTTTGTAATAGTGATTTTTTTGAGAATGTGGTAAAAAAGTAGGGGAAAGTTTTGACTTTACATGTAAAATTATTTTATTTGGAGAATGTGGAGTTCAAAATGAGTTAGCGGAAAAATGATTTTTTTAAAGAATGAGGCTCAAACAGGGGCTAAATAAATTAATATGAAAAAACACCATGCAAAAATTGTCTGGTTGACCACACAAATCAAGCTGTTGCATAGGATTAGGCACTTTGTTCCAAAATGTTATCTCTCTGCTTGAACGCTGTTATAGAATATTTCCTTTTAACTATTGATGGCTTGAAAACTCCAGTTTAGCAGTAACACTGCGATTTCTGCAGCTTTTATGGTTGCACCTGCCGTATGAAAATTATTTAATGAGATCACCTTACAGATCAGGGAGCAGTTGGAAACAATGACGTTGTAAAGAGGCAGCGAAGGTGGAACTCAGAAGCCCTCAAGGTTCCTGAACCGCAAAGTGGTAATATAGTGGGTTCTATCACACCTAAGGATCCATTTAAGCCTGCTTTCAAGCGCAGCTTCTCTAGATCTGACACTACAGTCAGTGAAGAAACGCCAAAGGAGCGTGTGGGTAAGTTATCATGTTTCTTCTTGTATCTTGTTTTTGATAGCATCACTATATTCTCTGAACAGAATTAATATGTTGTTTTTGGCAGTTCCACCATCAGCAAAGCCTCACACTACTGCTCTCAGAATTGATAATTTTCTGCGCCCTTTTACTTTGAAAGCAGTTAAAGAACTCCTTGGAAAAAGGGGCACAATCACCAATTTCTGGATGGACCACATCAAAACCCATTGTTATGTTTCTGTATGTTTGATTTCTCTCTCTTCTCCCAGGACACTGTTTCTATTCTTTTTTTTTTCGGAGTCTAAGTTGATATTTAATGGTGCACTAGGTTGAGAAAGTGTACATGACCATTTTACTGGTTTAAATATGAAGATTTATCAATTTAGGCATTTGTTTCTGTGCTGGTGTTCATTCATTCATTCATCCATATATACATCAGATAACATGTTTCTTTGTGTATGCAGTATTCTTCTGTTTAATGGTGCACTAGGTTGAGAAATTATACATGACGATTTTTCTGGTTTAAGTATGAAGATTTATCTATTTAGGGACTTGTTTCTGAGCTGGCGTTCATTCATCCACAGATCTATGGATCTCATAACTAGCATTTGCTTTGTGTATGCAGTATTCTTCTGTTGAAGAAGCTGTAGAAACTCGTAATGCAGTATACAATCTCCAGTGGCCTTCAAATGGGGGACGCTTGTTGGTAGCCGAGTTTGTTGATCCTCAAGAAGTTAAAACACGGGTAGAGGCGCCTCCCCTTTCTCCTGCAACTCCTTTGGGCAGTGCTCCTAACTTCTCTCCTGCTCAACCCACTGTGCAACTCCTTCAGCCTTCTCCACGCCAACAGGTTCAGAGGCAGCATCTTCCTCCACCACCATCACTTCCTCCTCCACCGCCGTTGGCTAACCTACTCCCCGTCAGGGAACGCCCACAACTAGAAAGGGAACCCCTGCAAAGGGAACAGCCACTTCCTGCAAGGGAACGACTTAATCTTCCACCACCACCACCACTTGCCGAGAAAGTTGACCCCCCAATTGTCACTTTGGATGATCTCTTCAGGAAAACTAAAGCAACCCCACGTATCTACTACTTACCATTGTCCGATGAACAAGTTGCAGAAATGCTCAAGCCACAGGGAAAGAATGCCCAGCAGTAGAGATTAGGCTGTACTTTCAGCAAAGCTCCTCCTTGATTTCTAATGGTTCGGTTAGTATGTAAGATAATGGTTAGAAGTATCATGTAATTGCATCTTTGCAGGTCTGCAGGTGTTGAATGTAGGATGTTCCAGTTACCCGAGATGCTGTTTCCCAGTTTGAAGGATTACAAACAAGATTTGAGTTGAAGTTAAGTTTATGCATTGCCTTGGTCAAGTTATCATTTCTGGGTTGCATTCTGCTCTTTGGCACAATCACTTTCTAGACCAAATTGGTATTGCCAATTTTTCTATGCCCCTATCAACATCCGAAATTCCAATTGGTGAGAGACATTTAAGAACATCATCTGGTTTTGTACTTGAATTTAAGACGGAGGATAATCATTATTATTATGCTGCTTAAGGATCTCTCTCTCTCTCTTCTT
Organism: Fraxinus platypoda; assembly: GCA_903798405.1. Taxonomy (NCBI): domain Eukaryota; kingdom Viridiplantae; phylum Streptophyta; class Magnoliopsida; order Lamiales; family Oleaceae; genus Fraxinus; species Fraxinus platypoda. The sequence goes on along the minus strand of CAIGRT010165511.1, from coordinate 1,309 downwards.
TTTGCTTAAGTTGACAATGAAGTAATTGAGGGCACCATATTCTGTCGAGTGTGTATTGTGTCGTTGAATTTTGAGACAGCGCATATTCGTGCATGAAAGGAGCGGACAGCATTTAATGGGATTTGATTATCATTCTATCAATTCAATGGTGATTTAGGAAAATGCTTGTTGTAAATCCTTATTTACAGATTTTTTTTTTTAGCAGATCGTTGAGGTAGCAAAAAGAAAGGGGGGAATATTTTTTTTACGTGGTTGGTGAAATTTTGATCCAATTAAATCTTGTCACATTATTTGTTGATAAACAAATCATGTAGTACGAACAATGAATATACTATGGTAATTTTCAAGGACCAGACCAAATTGGAATATGTTTACCCAACAAAGGTTAGGTAACGTCAGAGAAAAAAAATGTGATGTACGTTTTCTTGTTGACGGCAAATATTGATTTCTCGAGTTATTGTATTACTAGCTACAGAAATTCTTATGGACCGTCATAAATTTCGGTAAGTATTTCTCATGTGCAACATATACATGAACATCATATTACCGGTACATTCAAATTACGAGTTCATTGTTTTTAAAATTGATTATTTAGTGAGCGTTTGACACTCATTTTAATGGGTTGAAAAATTTTTGTGATTGATGGGAGAATGTGTGGTGTAAAAGTGATGAAAAATTTTAGATTTGTGTGTACTATTATTTTATTTAGAGATTTTGTAGTTGAAATGAAGAAAGAAAAAAAAATGAGAAAGAGAATGAGGGCCAAATAGGAGCTTGACTTCTAAGCTATCTTTGGATTTCCTTATTTTTGAATTCTCAATATTCAATTATCTTCCTTTGTTCTACCTTTCAATTCATGAAGCAAATTGCCGATAGGGCACTTTGATCCAGCTACCCCTCGTGTTGTTCGGCATTCAGTTTTTTGTGGGAAAATTGTTGCAACCCCTTCTCTTTAATAGCAACCGATTGTGGTAGCGTATTCTTGCACATTTAAATTACAAGTTCATTGTTTATAAAATTGATTATTTAACCTCTAAATTCTAAGAGCATCTCCAATAGAATCTTTAAACATGTGATGTTTTCTATTTTAAGGGCTCGTTTGGTACCGATTAAAATCCAATTAAAATTGAAAATATAGCCGTTATTGGGCCCCACTCCTCTAATAAAAGTCAACAATAACGGCTAGTTTTTCAATTTTAATCCGATTTTAATCTCTACCAAACGGGCTATAAAGAGTCAACATCTAAAATCATGTTCTAAATTTGGAGAGTCAAACTCACTCTATATAATTAAATGCATTCAAAATGTT
>CAIGRT010165486.1:0-14315 GCA_903798405.1 Fraxinus platypoda | reverse complement strand
CAACAAAAACCCCCAACCATACCAAAACCACCCCAAACCACCACCACAAACAGCATCAGCACCACCACCACACCCCCAAGCAGATTCACCATCATTGCCAAAATCCCACCACCATAACACCTCATCACCATCAGACGACGACACGAAAACCACTGCAAGTAGAATTGATCAGAGCCGAAGTTTATATCGCCACTGTTGAAAACCACCCGTCGCTTTCAGACTTCTTACACGGTATGACGCCTCACCGTCGTCGCTCGTATAGCTGTGGTGTCATGTTGCAGTTGCGTCGGCACCACGTTGTCTCCGATGGTGATTCGGTCTTTTAAAAGAAAAAAAGAGAGATGTAGAGAGATGAGGAAGAGAGAAAAATAATTAGGGTTTGGGTGGATAGAGGTGAGCATATAGATTAATTTAGTTTTAAAATATTATTATTAATAATCAAATGATTAATTATGATGTGATTTTTGTAAAAATAAACTTTAAATTTGATTTTTGAAATGTTAAACTTGAAAATTCTGGTTCCATGTAATTTCCAAAAAAAAAAAAAATTTCACCCTCAGAAGGCCCATTGGGCTTCTTTTCTTTCCAAACATATACTCAAATGGGTCGAAGATCGATAGAAAGATTACAACCAAAAAATCATCATCTCCTTCCATCAGCCCCATTACTGGATAGCCATATTGGCCGCTCCACCATTACCATCCTCCTTTAGAGCCTATTCTTGCATAGATAGATACACACGAATATACATGCCTTGTAGTAAAGGAATGAATATAAATCAATCTCTTTGAAATTGTGGTGTTCTCAGAAGCCCAATGCAGCCCTTATGTTATTCTAAGTAATTAATTAATTTCATTTGATGGCCCGCGTTCTCAATTCTTCATTCTTATCCTGAATTCTTCTGTACACCCAACACATATCCCGACCCTCAATTTCATGGCTTTTGTTCGTGTGAAACCCGCAAGCATAAAAGATCGTTGACAAGAAATAGAAGTGATGAGTTGAGAGTATCGTCCCACAAAGAATAAATTCAATTCAAGTTTATTAGTTATGTATGGAATTAGAATTGTGTAAACAAAAGAGAGATTTTGATTTAATTTTATGCTAAATTATCTAAGAAAGCGGTAAAAGGTGTTTTGTATCAAATTATGGATGATCGTATTAGAATTCGAATCCACCTATTGCTATCTACTTTAATTCTCAATTATGTAGTTTAATCATATTCATGAGTCCTTGACAATCGATAAAGTTAATGTATTTAACTTTCCTTTTCAAGATAAATTAACTATGTTCTAATCACGACCTGAGTCTATTCCTGACCTAAATTCGAATGATTAGAACGCATTAAATTTCAGATGATCAATATTATTGCACACATGATAAATATTATTCCTAATATTTATTACACATGTTAATTTTGACGCGTTCTAAACTTATTGTGAGTCTCTTAACACTACAACAAGCAACTAATTATCTAATTGGTGGTCAAACAATTAAATAATGCAATGAGTATGCAAAATTAATTAAGAAACGCAACAAATATTAAACTACTAATTTTGAATTAAATAAATAAATAATATGGTTCATCTTCATCCAATACAAAAACGGATCTAGCATAACATGCGAATATATAAATTACAAGAAGAATAATAGAAAAATATCACCAGGATCATGAAATAATTCAAAAGATGTTGATCTTCAAGTCCAAAGTTGAATTCTTCAAAATCTTGATGTAATTGGCCTTCAATTCCTTGTTAGGACTTGATCTCCTCTTTCAAAATATAGTAATTGACCCCTTGTTCTTGATTAATTTGATCATATTATTGCGTATGAAGAGGCAAGTGGGAGTTTTTTTCCAAGGTGAAGCACTCGTTCTCTATTTATAAGAGCCAAAAAATTGGTCAAAATCTCGTCCAATTTAGTTTCCAAAAAAGTTTAAATCGCGAAGGAAACTGATGTTCCTTTGGACAAAGAGAAGGCTCCACTACAAACTCCAGCCAACTCTAACAAGAGCAATGTTGACAATAGTGGTCGGTTTGGAAACAGTGGTTAAACCCGAAGCACACCTCAAAATGAAAATTTGTATGCTAGGCCCACATGAGGTATTTGTTATAGATGCCACAAACTTGGGATCGCTCCAATAATGGATCGAAAGAAAGCAAGTTAATTTGATAGAGCCGGAGACAGTGGATGAGGAAGAAGATACTGAGATGGAAGATGAGAATGCAGGAGTGGAGTTCGATGTTGAGGAAGTTGTGGAGAGGCTTACCTTAGTATTACAGCAGATCCTTTTTCACCTAAGGAGGAAAGGTAGTGTCACTGCATTTTTCGGTTGCTTTGTTTCATCAAAAATAAGGTGTACGAAGTTATTGTGAACAACGGAAGCGGTGAGAACTTTGTATCGAAGATGTTGGTAAATTTGTTGAAATTACCAACTTAGAACTATCATAATCCTTATTCCCTAGGTTGGGTAAAGAAAGGTCATTCCGTTCGGGTCGTTGAGACTTGCAAAGTACCTATTTTCATTGGTAAGCATTGTCAGGATGAAATTGTGTGTGATGTCATAGACATGAATGCTTGCTATATTCTGTTGGGTCGTCTATGGCAGTTTGATTTGGATTCAACTCTCAAAAGGCGTGATAATTTGGTGTTATTTACATGGGGCAATCATAATATCGTTATGGTTCCTCTCAAGCAGAAGTAAGAAGTTTTCATGGTTTCACAACTTTCTATAGGCGATTTATCAAGAATTTTAGCGCTATTGTGGCACCACTCACAAAATGTTTAAAGAATGGGAGATTCAGTTGGGAAGAGGAGTAAGATAAAAGTTTTGCCTTTATCAAGGAAAAGACGTGCACATCTCTAGTATTAGCATTGCTAAGTTTCGAGAAAATCTTTGAGGTGGAGTGTGATGCTAGTGGTGTGGGTGTTGGGGCTATGATTTCCTAAGAAAACAGATCCGTGGCTTTCTTTTCAGAAAAATTGAGTGATACTAGGCAAAAGTGGAGTACTTATGAACAGGAATTCTATGCGATGGTGAGAGCTTTGAAGCAATGGGAACACTACCTCATACAGAATGAGTTTGTGTTGTACACTAATCAACAAGCCCTAAATTTTATTCATAGTTAGAAACATATCAGCAGAATACATGCTCGGTGGGTGACTTTCCTCTAGAAATTTCCTTTTGTGATTCAAAATAAATTTGGGAGCTTGAATAGAATTACTGACGCTCTTAGTCGGAGAGCCTCGTTGCTAGTCACACTAACATAGGAAATTGTTGGATTTGAGTGCCTGAAGGAACTGTATGCAGATGATCTGACTTTAACGAGATTGGAAGCAAGTGTGTGAATCATGAAACAGTGACAGATTTCTATATTAATGATGGATATTTGTTCAAGGGCAATTGACTTTATATTCTCGTTTTATCTCTACGTGAAAAGTTGATTCAAGATATACATGGTGGAGGTCTAAGTGGACACTTGGGGCGTGACAAGACAATAGCCAGTTTGGAAGCTAGGTACTATTAGCCACAGTTGAAGCGAAATGTTGGGGTTATAGTTAGAAAATGTTATACTTGTCAGGTGTTAAAGGGTCTTGTGCAGAATGCTGAGTTGTACATGTCACTTTCGGTCCCCTCAGGGCATATGGCAAGATCTTGCTATGGATTTCATTTTGTGATACCTCGTACTCAACAAGGGGTAGATTCCCTTTTGTTGGTGGTTGACAGGTTCTCCAAGATGTCTCACTTTATAGCTTGTCAGAAGGCCTCAGATGCATTGCATATTGCCAAACTATTTTTCAGGAAAGTTGTTCAATTGCATGGAGTTCCCAAGTCTACCACATCAAATAGGGATACAAAGTTTATGGGACACTTTTGGATTACATTATGGAAGTTGTTTGGGACGAGTTTGAATCGAAGCAGCACTGCCCATCCCCAAACTGATGGACAGACTAAAGTCACTAACCGTACCCTTGGAAATATGGTTCAAAGTGTTTGTGGAGATAAGCCCAAACAGTGGGATCTTGCATTACCTCAGGTCGAGTTTGCATACAACAGCGCAGTTCATTGTGCTACAGGCAAGTCATTATTTGTTATTGTGTATACAAAGATTCCTTACCATGTTGTGTTGAAGAGGTGCTAGCAGTCTGTGATGAAGTAAATCGGAAATTGGAAAGATTGATGCAAAGTATAAGGTAGCGGCAGATTCACATCGACAGGATAACTAATTTCAGGAAAGAGATTCAATGATGGTGTTTCTGAGAAATGAGAAATTTCTAGTTGATATTTACAACAAGCTGAAACCAAGAAAGTATGGATCTTTCAAAGTGCTTAGGCGGATATACAACAATGCATACACTATTGATTTACCAGCTTCTATGGGTATTTCTCGAACGTTCAATATGGCGTATTTGCATGAGTTTAGAAAGATGATGAGCCTTTATATCCAGAATATAACTTAGGGACGAGTTCTTCGGAGGTGGAAGGTACTGATGTAAAACATATTGTTGAAGAATTTGATCAAAATAGGGAAAAAGTAATAGCGCAGAGAGAATATTCGAATTTCGATTTTGGCTCAAAATAGCATTTCGAAAAGAGCACGATGATACGAGTAATACTCATCGCTATGCCATGACGTACAATGGATTTTGGTCATCCAAATTCGTTTAGGACTCGAAAAATAATTTTTAAAATTTCAGCGTTATTTTTGTCATTTAGTTTATCTCGAATTCGTTTTTAATTTTAGTTTGTTTAAGTTATGTTTTCATTAATTTTGGTCCTATTAGACTAGGTTTTCATGTAAACCCTTATAAATAAAGGGTTATCTCATTTTTTTTTTTTTTTGTTATCTTTCATTAATAAAATTCGTGAGTTTAATTTTTCATAATTTGGTAAATTCCAAAATTCGTGTTCTTGAGGTTTTTGCTTGAATTCCTTGTTTTGCGCTGCGTCACTTTTGAAGTCGACTCATTTTTTTGGTCCTTGGTCTTTACTTCAAGCAACATAGGAGTCATATTTCCTGGTGTGATGGGTCCTTAATATTCAAAGATTGAAATGCTTTTGATTGAATTATTAAGTCGGTCTTGAATTCTTACGTTACCTCTGATGTGAGGCTGTCTAACAAGCCAAAGACATTAGTAGTAGAGGGAATTACACCTATTACCCATTTTTCATTAATAATTCAAAGTTTTAATACACAACATATAGTAAAAAGTTGGATATAGCAAAGAAGTTGCATGACTAATTTTATCAAACTCGAAAGACAATTAATAACCAGTACAGAATGTAAATATGGATTCAATAGATGATGGTGTTAATTATAGTTTCGAGTGCAACTATGTAATGAGGGCAGCTCTGGAGTACTGCCATATGGGTTGTGAAATCTCAGTTGTTGTGGGTGTTGCAACATCGATCAAGATATGGCTATTGGATTGGAAGGTGATTGTCTTTTTAGCATTTTAAAGCACCAAGTTATTGACCTCAAATCCTCAACCAGCCAAATAACAGTTGAAGATTCGACCTCGTGATCATGTCTTCATAAATTCATGAGTTCAAAACTGTACTTAAAAGTTTTGAGGATGCAGGAGATCTGAATGCAACTAATTTTATTTTCTTCACCTCAATTTCATCAAAATCTTCCATGAATTTCCTGTGGAAAAATAGCTAAATGTAAAAACTATCCTTTAAGGAAAAGTATTATTTAAATTTTTGGTTAATAATATATGATCTAAAACTGAATCTTTTGCGTGAAAAATCTTGTGATCTTCTGTTTCGGCAATGACGAATTTCTACTATTCAAATGAAAAGGAGCTTCGAGCCTTAAATGAAGGACAACTCCACTAAGCCTGGCCAGGGTTTTTTTTTCTTCTTTCTCATCTATCTTCTGTTTAAAAATTGTACGGGATGAACATATTCATTGTGCTCCTTTTAAGAAACTCGACCAATGAGATTGAAATCAAAAGTAGAAGACTATTTATTAGTGAGCAAAAGACAGTTTTCTTGTTCATCAGTTAGTTTTATGCAGTCTGAAAATACTTGGATCCTGTAATAACCTTTGCATACTTAGAAAGGAATTTTCTTTCCTCCCCTCAATTTCCATGTTACACAACATCACCCCTATTACCCCTATTAGCTCCAAGACCAACTTGGCAGGTCGATTTAATTTTTATATATCTTTCTTATTGCTATTTGCCAGAAGTAAAAAAGGCCAAGAGTAATGTTTATAGCACTACATCGATGGGTCATAATTGTGCTATCAATAATTGGCAAGTCGAATTCATCTTTATTATGATACATGAACTTAGCATGACACGCTAGGCCAAATTAATTCTTTCGATAACTATTGAAAACTTGTTGAATATTTAATTAATCAGATGCTTCTTGCTGCTACATCTCAAGGTATTGAATAGAGAAAAAAGAGCTCAAATTGTATTATCTAAATGTTACAGAGAATATGTGGAACTATTTGATATGTGAAATTACTAGAAAATGTTATCAGCTGCTTAAACAAACAATTACAAAAACGGATAGTTGCTAAAAATGAGGAAACTGTTTAGAAACCACTGAATGGCATCAAGCTGTGTGAATCTTTAGGGGACAAGTTTCTGATGATGGAATGGTATTGTCACTAGTATTTGTCCATGTGTAGTCATCATCCGAAATCAGTATTGATTTAGACTTGTGCAGTTGTACGCCCTCATATTTAGTTTATAAGTAGTCGAGAGTGTTTGAGACATTCTAACACTCTCTAACTCCATGGCTAGTTCTTTCATAGTTGGCCTTTTCTTTCCATTCAAATTTAAGCACCTTTGCGCAACTTTAGCCACTGCAATAAGGTCTTCTCTTTTACCTTGCTGTAAAACTTGGGCGTTAAGAATTGTTTCAAGATTTTTTCCTTCCATGCATAACAAAAACCTTGTTGCTAAACTTCTTTGCTCTCTGATTCTATCAAAAGATATTGGTTTTTGTCCAGTCAAGAGCTCGATGAGAACAACTCCAAAACTGTAAACATCACTCTTTTCTGTAAACTGACTTGACTGAAAGTACTCTGGATCTAAGTACCCGAATGTCCCTTTTACTAAGGTAGTTCGATGAGTTTGATCCACTGAGATTGACATTGAAGTTCCAAAGTCGGCGACTTTTGCTACATATTTTTCATCAAGAAGTATGTTAGATGACTTAATATCTCTGTGATAGATGGGAATAGAAGTTGCAGAGTGAAGATATGCAAGTGCTTCTGCGACTTCTACAGCAATTTTCAAACGTCGGTTCCATGATAATGGGAATTCATCGCTCTCATCATGGATATGATCGAACAGAATTCCATTGGAAATGAATTCGTAAACTAGTAAAGGAACTTCTGTTTCTAGGCAGCATCCTAATAACGTAACAATATTCCTGTGAATGATTTGTGAAAGCATGACAACCTCGTTGATGAATTGCCCCACTTGGTTTTCATCTATTAAGATAGATTTCTTTATTGCTACGATTTTTCCATCAGATAACATACCTTTATACACCGTCCCTTGACCTCCTTTACCAATTATTCGACTTTCATTGAAGTGATCAGTTGCTGTCTCTAGTTCTTTAGAAGTGAAAAGTCGTGTTTTTTCTAGAATACCTTCACCACTTGATATTTGTTGTTGTAGCAAGAGTCCACCATTACGTTTGAAAAACTTTTGTTTGCGCTTCTTATTTTTTCTCTTCTTGTGAAACTTGTACAACCAAAAACAAGTTGATAATAGAAGTAGTAATCCAATTCCAGAGCCCAAGCCTACTCCTGAAAGTGTCAACATATGCAAATTAATTCAAGACAAGGAAGTCACATCTAATTTGGACTTCAATCATGTATAGTTTTCCCCAGTGGGAAAATTTTTCCTTTTTGTTTGTTTATTTATTTGATATTGAGATAACAAAATAGTTATATTAAGAATTCTAAGGACAAGTTTGAGAGTTCCTCTACTTTGTATAGAAGAGTTTCATCAGGAAATTAACTCTTCCTCTAATGCTATTCTAAATCGACAAAGTACTTCCATAAATTATTCAAACATGTCCTAGTAGAGCTTAGGGCTTGACAAAACTCCTGAACCGAACCCGAACTGAACCGAACTGAACCGTGCGGTTCTTCATAAGTTAAATACCCGAACAGGTAGTTGAATTGAGAACCGATGGGTTCGGTTCGATTCTCGGTTCTAGACCAAGAACCGAATAATAATCGAATCTAAATAATTTTTTTTAATTTTTTATATTGAATTAATTAAATTTTTTAATTTTTTCTAAACAAATTAGCAAATTAACTAATTTAGTGATTAATACTTCAACTCCCAAGCTAAGTCCATGCCTAGCTAGCCCAGTCCAACCCAGTCCAATTTCAAAATTCAATTTTTTGTTTTAATTTTTTGGTCCAATTATTAATTTCATTGTTAGCTCAAGATCTAGGCATTTTTAAGTTTTTATCCTCCCCTTTCAAATTTCATACTTTCATTCGATATTTNAAATTCAATTTTTTGTTTTAATTTTTTGGTCCAATTATTAATTTCATTGTTAGCTCAAGATCTAGGCATTTTTAAGTTTTTATCCTCCCCTTTCAAATTTCATACTTTCATTCGATATTTTCGATCATCTCCTTCCCGGTTGATGAAATTTAAATGTTGTATTGAAAGTGAAAAGATTGTATGGAAAAAACTTGTTATTTTAGATGTTCCTACTAGATGGAATTCAACATTCTTAATGTTAGATAGTGCATTTAATTTGTAAAAGCTACGAATGAACATGCCATTTGTTGTATTTATGTAGTATTGTTGTAAATGTTAAAAAATTTAATTATGGTACGGAACCGAACCCGAACGGTTCCATAATTATATTTGGATACGACGGTTCCATTTATTAAATACCCAAAAATTTTGGTTCGGTTTGATTCTGAAGAGAACCGAACCGGATCATGTCCAGCCCTAGTAGAGCTACTTAGTGTCAGAAGTAGTTTTTCGCTTTTTAAAAGTGTTGTCAAACATGCCCTAATACTTAAATTTGGAGAATAGATTTTCTGAATGTGAATTGCTATTCATCATATTATGATTGATATATTGGGTTGTCAAAATTAATTACTAGTGCATGATAGTCAAGTTAGTATTGGAGTCTATCTATTGCTGGAAAGTTGAGCATTTTGCATATTATGCCTTGGACATGGTATTATTGTGATTTTAAGAAATTAGCTTTTATGATGTGTCAACTAGCATTTTGTACAAAAAAAATAAAATAATAACTTGTAATTTAAAAGGAGGAAAAATTAAGAAAAATAAATTGTAATTATTTAATATGCAAAAATTAATTGAAAGTTACCTATTGTCACTTTGCTACGAGACACAGGCTCTTGTCTACAACCAATACCATTTTTTTTCCCATCACCATAGTAACCATCGCGGCAAAAACAACTATAAGAACCCAAAGTATTGTTGCAAATTCCATCGGAGGTGCACGGATTATTGTTGCATTCATCGATATCTACCATCCACCCATCAAACATCAAAGCAAATAACTGTTAGATTTCTTGTATCGAATTTGGATAGCTGAATGCACAAGTCTTTTAATATTTGTAACAGTAACTTTAAAACTAACCTTGGCACCCTAGGTAAGGATTGCCCTCGTATCCTTCCTTGCACCTGCAGTAATGCCCTCCATTACGGGCATCCCAGTTAGTGCAAAAACTATTCTTTCCACATGAAGTTTTGGTGCAATTCGAAAAAGGACCAATTCGCCAATCTAACACCAATGGCTTATCTATAATCTCTTTATTATTTTTTGGGAATGCTGTTGAATCATTGAGATCAGATAATTTAAATGTGAAATTACCAAGAACGCCTATCATTCCGATGAAGGCAAAACTACACCGAAAATTTTTACTCTTTTTTCCGAAATTAGTATGCATGTCGACCATTTGAACTTGGAGAAAGTCTGTTCTGGATATGGAGGTTTGGCAACAGCCCACTCCGGGACATGTTCCGACGTAATCTCTAATGTATGGACAGAACGGCAGACAACCAATACCGCCGTACGTATTGGTTAGGTGATCAAATTGTTGTACCATAGCCAAGTCATCACAACCAACTGTTAATAACTGATTTGTATCTGACAAGGTATAAGGAGAAATAAGAAATTTGATGTCTATAGTATAATTCTCCATATCATAGCATGTCCTTGCCAGCTGCAGCTCCGAGTTCTTAACATAGATTTGGGATTTTGAGATATTAACAACCTCTATGTTAAGGACTTCTTCGAGACTCACATTAACAAAGGAGAGGTAAGGTTTTGGAGGGCTGAAAGAAGTATTGCAGTGGATGTTATAGTACGAGTTCATAGAACAATTCGGCCCGATACCGAACGGGTAAGGAATTTCTACGTTACCACAACTGCTTTGGCAGCCGGGTTTGGTAGAGTTGGTAGCCTTTGACGGTGGTGCCATTGCCAGTGAAAGCAAGAAGAACAAATGGAGCAAAGCATAACGAATAACCATGTTTTTTTCTTTGCAATATGCATGTTCAGAGTGATTAGGCTAATCTGTATTTGTAGACAAACATATTTCACGTTAAGCCAGCTTAAAAAATTTATTGCTCAACAATTAATTTTAATCATATATTGGAATTCACAACTTTTCAACTATATATTCCATCAACTTTTATCAAAATTTATTAAAATTTTGTTTATTTTTAGTCAAATGCTTAACAAGTACGACAAATCTATTTGTGGTGGAAAAAAGTCAATATATATATAAAAAATCTAAATTTTGCTTTTAATGTGAACGGATTGCGTGGAATGAATTGACCCATTGTTGTATGCCCTACTAATACGTAGTTGGTTCCACGATGACATCCAAAGACTAAAGTTTCAACTTTTTGGCTTGACAAGAATTGTCTTATATATGTCCTCCAAGTCACACGGCGTTTTAACTAAAAGGACTTTTTGCCTAAATTCATGCATTTATGTTTTACGGTAAAAAAATATTTCTTGATTTTCATTTCATATTATTCTCTAGACCTTTTATCAATATGAAGTGGTTGTAACATATTATTTAAGATTTGTGATCAAGACAATCCAATCTTCCTTGCCTCGCAATAAAGCTAGGATCTAATCAAATAACTAGTACTCCTATTTGTCCACCTCTTCAAAACACAATATCTTGAGTATCAAAGATGGTGACCACATCTGTTGGCATGTGATGTTTGGACATAGAATAGAGTCCTTGCAAATGGACAAAGTCAAATTCTCTTGTGTGTTTATAAATAAGTAACGAAGAATTTGAATTAAGACATTTATCTTATCTACTCTAATATTATAATAAACGGCCTGCATCAAAATTAATAACCCATTTGTTACGCAACCGATGACTTTGTTGGTCTCTACACGTCTTCTAAAACAATATTGTTGGTCTTCAAACCAAGTGAATCCATTTGAATTCAAAAAAATTAGTATATAGAGAAAAAACTTCAATATCATTTTGGAAAATTCCCATCCATTGCCTAAGATTTTTTAGGTTGTTTAGATACTTCTATTGTTTGATAATAATGTTATTGGTTTGTTATATGTATGTTAACATTTAATTGTCATTTCAACTGGACGTTAAATTACTCATTTAAATCTAAGTTATTAGTGGGATCATATTTAAAGGTAGATTTTAAAATGCAATATCATATGTTCATTCAAATTTTTTTATTTTTATCAAAGGCCTAATACAAAGATGATTTTTATTAATGACTAAGGGTAAGACGTTTTATTTAAAAATTTAAAATTTAAATAATCCACTCCAACATGCATAAATACACAAGTTATTTAAGTTAGCATCTATTTTTTATTTGAGCTCAATACCAAAAAAAAAGGGAAAGAAAATTTGAAGCATTACCTTACTTAAGTAATTTTTTTTTTTTAATTTATAATTATCTTCTAGTTAAAAAAAAAATTAAAAAAATTGGTTGTCATCCAACTTGTATCATTGTTTCAGTTTGATTATGATTCAAAATTATTTTGTTTCCAATTAGTCTCTAATATTTCATTTTGTTTCAGTTTAAGCTATCTCTCTCTCAATTTGCTAAATTACCAAAAAAATAATGCTGATGTCACATTGTCGCTAATGAAAGATATTTATGTAACATGAAAAATATATTAGTGCATTGTTTTTATCCCCCGGCTAAAAAAATTCATAAAGACTTTTTTCTCTTTTCTTTTTTCCTTTTGTATTATATTTTCTATATACTTCTTTTGAAAAAAATACATTTGAAATTGCTACTAATCTAACAACACGTGTTTTTACGTTATTAGATTATCAAAACAGGTCATATCATTACTTGATCATATGAATATGTTGATCATTAAATTTCTAGTCAAAGTGGCACCTCATATCCCACCACTCAATTCAGCATAAAAAACAAAAAAAAAAAAAATACTATTTTCTTTCATTCCCCGCACCAATAAAAGTAAGATTAAAAAATTTCAATTTAGTGTTGTTTAAGTCAAAAAAAAAAAAAATCCAGAAGGCCCATTGGGCTTCTTTTCTTGCCAAACAAATACTCAAACGGGCCGGAGATCGATAGAAGGATTACATCCCTCCATCAGCCCCATCACCGGATAGCCATATTGGCCCCTCCACCACCACCTCTACAGCATATTCTTGCACGGATAGATACGCAGGAATATACATGCCTTGCAGTAACGGAATGTATAGAAATCAATCTCTTTGAAATTGTAGAGTTCTCAGAAGCCCAATGCCCCCTTGTGTTACTCTTAAGTAATTAATTAATTTCATTTGATGGCCTGCGTTCTCAATTCTTCATTCTTATCCTGGATTCTTTTGTACACCCAACACATACCCTGACTCTCAATTTCATGTCTTTTGTTCGTGCGAAACCCGCAAGTGTACGAGATCGTTGACAAGTAATAGAATTGATGAGTTAAGAGTATCGTCCCACAGGAAATAAATTCAATTCAAGTTTATTAATTATGTATGGATATAGAATTATGTAAACAAAAGAGAGATTTTGATTTGATTTTATGTTACATTATCTAAGAAAACGATAAAAATTGTTTTGTATCAAATTATGAATGATTATATTAGAATTCGAATCCGCCTATTGCGATCTACTTTAATTCTCAATTATGTAGTTTAATCATATTCATGCGTTCTTAACAATCGATAAAACTAATGTATTTAACTTTTTTTTTCAAGATAAATAAATTATGTTCTAATCACGACTCGAGTCTATTCCTAGTCCAAATTCGAATTATTAGAAAACATTAAATTTCTAATTATCAATATGATTGCACACGTGATAAATATTATGCATAACATCTATTACACATATGTTAATTTTACCGCGTTTTAAACTTATTGCGAGTCTCTCAACACTGCAACAAGCAACTAATTATCTAATTAGTGGTCAAACAATTAAATAATACAATGTGTATGCAAAATTAATCAAAAAAACCAAAAAATATTAAACTATTAATCTTGAATTAAAACAAATAAACAATATGATTCATTTCCATCCAATACAAAAAAGATCTAGCCTAACATGCCAATATATAAATTATAAGAAGAATAATAGAGAAATATCATCAGGATCATGAAATAATTCAAAAGATATTGATCTTCAAGTCCAAGGTTGAATTCTTCAAAATCTTTATATAATTGACATTCAATTCCTTACTAGGGTTTGATCTCATCTTTCAAAATGTAGCAATTGACCCCTTATTCTTGATGAATTTGATGATATTATTGTGTATAAAGAGGCAAGAGAGGGTTTTTTTCAATGTGTAGCCCTCGTTCTCTGTTTATAAGAGCCATAAAACAGGTTAAAATCGTATCTAATTTAGGTTCTAAAAGAGTTTGAATCGCGAAAGGAAACTACTGATTCATATGCAAAAATGGCCCGTTCGCTCGCACAATTATGCCCATCGCATGTAATCCATTGAACCATATGGCTCCGGGTCATGAAATTTGTGTCGTGCGCGCGCACCATGAATTGTCCATGCGTGACAGTTTGCATCACATCGTCCCTGAGCAGCTTTCGAT
The DNA here is from genome assembly GCA_903798405.1 of Fraxinus platypoda. Lineage (NCBI taxonomy): Eukaryota > Viridiplantae > Streptophyta > Magnoliopsida > Lamiales > Oleaceae > Fraxinus > Fraxinus platypoda. The sequence goes on along the minus strand of CAIGRT010165486.1, from coordinate 258 downwards.
ATTTTTGTTATAACTTTCTCTTTCAATATCCGATTGAGGTGATTCAAAATGAATTGGAAAGACAATTCAAATAGATACAATTATTTTAGAAATACAAGTTTTTCAATTCGAACATTTTCTATCTGAAAAACGGGTCTCAATTTGTGGTTAAAAATCTGAAGCATAACTTTTTCTGATGGAAATTGATTTGTGAAAATATTTCAACTATATTTCACTCATTTGACATCCAATTGCATTCAATTGATCCTATATGATCTT
>CAIGRT010165473.1:0-10404 GCA_903798405.1 Fraxinus platypoda | reverse complement strand
GTGCTGACTCGAAATCTTGGGTCCGCCGCTGGTTATTGTACTTTAATCCAGTATCTTTTATGTTTCACTAATATGATTTGTAATCCGGAGATACTGACATGTAATTATTTTTTTCTGTAGTTAGTTAATGAGAAGATTCGGTGGATGCACATTGACATGGAATGATAAGAATAAAAGTGAACCAACCACAACCCACTATTTTTTATTTCGGAAGAGCATTGTTAGGGGTTTTCTAGAACTGGAGGCAATTCCCTCTGGTGATCAACAACCCATCCTTGACCCAATGTGAGGTCAAAAATTGCGGAGGAGCAGGATCCAAAGCGGTAACTGCTACTAAGATGACCCTCAGTTTAGATAGGAACTTAAAATAATCATATTATTGTTTTATAATGTAAAACTAATTCACAAGATACATATATACACATAGGCACACCTCTCCTATTAGTTCGTCTTGCATTTACTTTGCTAGAGGCTTTTGATTGTGACTATTGGTTTGTGATTTCGGATATTTTTGAATTCTTGCTTGTGCATTGTGTATGAGCGTGTCAATTCCTATGTTCAGTATAGTTTTGAGTTGGCTTTCAATATGTTTTGGAATTTTGATTACTGCACAAGTTTAATTTTTTTTTTTTTTAAATCACATTTGTTGACTAAAATTATAGTGGGAAATGTTACTGCATAGGTTCTAATTTCCCGACTAAATTTTTCTTTGTTGATAGACGGAGGTTTTTCCCGACCAATGACAATGGTTTGGCCAATGTTTACTACCACCACTTGCAACTTCACGACAAGTAATATTGCCGATTTTATTTTTTTTACTTTTCCTGGAAATATGGTCACGAAAAATTTGTTCTTTACCAACCAACATAATTTTGGCAAGTAAAAATCTCTATATTTCCCAACTAATGTGTATTCTAATCGGTGAAAACTTTTGCTGGCTGAATTTTTGTGACCAACTATCGATCCACATTTTCTAGTCAGTGATTGACTTTACTGGCTAATATTGGACTTTTATAGACCAATTTCTTGATCAGTTTAACTCATGTTTCTTGAAGTGCTACCCTCCAACTCCAGTAAAAGCATGACCTTGACCATATATTTATAGGTCCCAGGACCGAATAGGACAGGCCGATACATCTTCGGGCCATATCGAGCCCTAGGGTGTAGGTTCACCGGCTCTTATGACTGTAACTAGTGCTTCCACACCTAGGCTTGTGCATACAATCGAACATGAGCCAAGCTCACTAAAATTTAAAAGAAATTGATCGTATAGTTGTTGGTCACATGATTATCTCAAACTTGATATAAATAAAACAGTGAAGGGAAAAACTCTATTTACAGGGATATAAAATGAGAGTCTTGATTTCTATTCGATTCTAAGTACAAGTAGGAAACTAAAAAATATATTCTATTTGAGATAAAAAAAAAAATACAATCCTATTTAAATTGGACAATACCAAAAGTCAATATTCCAACATGTATTCAGAAAACCATAATTTTAATCGAAGAAACTTGACACTTCTAAATATTATGTCGTTGTGTACGCAGATTTTATACTACGTTGTTAGCATTTAGAGTTTATCAAATGTATAAACAACTCTACACTTGTTCTTATCACAAAGAAGTTAAGGTCATTAAAGTAGGTCGATTTTTAGAAAAAAAACAGAAAATTTTGCAAAATGGACGAAGAAGATGAACTGTTTTTCTCCCTCACTCTCTTCATTGAGTTGTTGTGCCAACCAATGTGTTAAGTTTATCTTATGCATTTTTTAATTGGCATGTGAATTCTATTTGGCAATTCTTGAAATCTTAGATTGAGACTCAAGTTATTCAGGTATTTTTAATGTTATGTTTCACATAATAAAAATGTTTTTTTATAGTTAATGTCCAAATTCAATTATAATACAGAAAAAATATTTTCAGTTCGATTAAAATTCTCGAAGTTTTATATTAATCCAGAATATATACATTTAGGGTCACGTTACCTGGTGGGAGTTTTAAGATGCTCTTGTACACCGATTGTCATCTCGTATTTCGAAAAATACTTTAAATGTAATTTCAATTAGGGCACATTTAATAAGCAAAGGTGGAAAGGAATTCCAATTCTGTTAGTTGGAAAATAAAAACCCACCAAACCCATAGAAATTCGTTTTCCATGTAAACAAAGAAAATGCAGCTTAAAGTGGTTGTACCTTGAAATTCGATTTCCATTTCCACGTTCCAATCAAACGGTCAAAGTAGAATTCGTTTTCTTCGAATGTGACATTTTCCTTGGAAAATGCGGTAATCAAACAGGACCTTATTTTTTTTTCTTCGACAATTATTTAATTCAGAAAATATGTGGCAAAATTTTTCTGATTGTAAAATACTGTAGCGTATTTCGTTCTTGAGTGGTGCATATCTTTTTGTGGTTATGTGAGCCATTGTGAAATCTTCAAGTTTTATATGCTTAAACTGATTTTGTTAGATTCATGTACACTTTTAGCATTGCTAGAAGAAAGGCTAAACATTTTTGTCATTGAATGTGTTGAAAAACTACACATTTATTGATCATACAAAATCTTTCAAGTGCACAGTGTCATAGATAAGTAATATAATGACAAGTATAGTATTGTCCCACGAAGACATGTATTTAATCTATGATCCGTTTACCTCTTTTTTGTAGGGGTGACGTGGCCAACAAATCTCAAGACATCTCACGTCCACATAAGTTTGATCCTGATCACTAGGACAAACCGTTAACCACAGGCGACCTACTTCAATGGTAGGGAAGGCGGCCACGTGCACTAGACGGTCAAGTTAGTTAATGATATAAGTATTTGAATGTGAGACGTGCTCTAGACATGAGTCACTTATGTAAAAGGGGTTCGACTTTTGGAGAATATAAGAGTAAATGTAAAGAGCAAAGTTATAGTTTGAGAGTCTAAACTAGCATTACATTTGCAATGGCACAATATATGAGCTTTTATAGTTGAAGATGATGAGTAAGAACCGTTAGATGCAAGTCTATGTGACCTCATTCACACGGTTGAGGCATCTCATCATGGGCGTCAATGAATCAAGTGCATTTAATGTTATGACCTTTTTGCCACCCTAAACCTGACTCATAGAGCTTAAACTTGACCTTCAACTTGGTAGGGTGACTCTTGCAGTGAGTTGTTACATTAATCATTCATTAAGGTTCTATATGGAAGATCTTCTACAAAGCCCCTACCAGCCTCACCTTGTCCATGAGGGTTCGGCCTTTCCATATGGGGTCAACTCCAGCAATGAGTTTGGCCACTCTATGACCTCCTTATGGGAGTTTGACTGAAACTAATAATTGGGGTAGAGTGACGTGGAGTGCGGGGTCTAGGTTCGCTTACTTATGTGGTTGCCAGGTGGTCATACTTGGCACCTCGTTGGAAGAGGCGTAATAGTAGTCCCCCAAGTTTATGTATGAATATTCATATAATGCATAAACTTTGGGTTGAGATGCCATGTTGTTACACGTTTCGTTTTCTGAAGAAGCAATGCTCTTGTTATATCATGTTGTTTGAACTTGTACTTTTCCAATGCCTCCTCACTACGGAGAAATAACATTGCACAATAATTTCACAAGATAAATCATAGTTTTTTTATATAATATGTTGGCTTATAATGTTGAGTTTGAATAAACTTTCAGGTAGTACGTGGACTTGATCGTGGATGAAGCCTTTTTATTAAGAGCGAGCATGTTGAAGTATTCGAAATTGTGTGATAAGGTGATGTCCTTGTTTTGAGGGCAAGCCCATTGAAATGGTTAAAACTTGTGATAAGGCTGAAATTCGCTTAGGCGATGCCCTTGTGTTGAGGGTGAGGATGTTGAAGTAGTTGAAACTTGTAATAACGCTGAAATATGATTAGACGATGTCCTTGCATTGAATGAAGTAGTTGAAGTCTGTAATAAGGCTAAAATTTGGTTAGGCGATGCCCATGTGTTAAGGATGAGCCTATTGAAGTAGTTGAAGCATGTGATAAGGCGCAAATTCGCTTAAAGCCCTTGCATTGAGGATGAGCCTGTTGAAGTACTTGAAGGCTGTGATAATGCTGAAATAGAAGCCTGTGATAAGGTCAAAATTCTCTTAGGCGGTGCCCTTGCATTGAGGGAGAGCCTATTGAAGTAGTTTAAGCTTGTGATAAGTGTGAAATACGCTTAGGCGATGCCCTTGCATTGAGGGTGAGCATGTTGAATTAGTTGAAATCGTAATATGGCTTAAATTCTTATAGGCGATGTCCTTGCGTTGAGGACGAGACTGTTGAAGTAGATAGAACCAATGATAATGCTGAAATATGCTTATTAGGTGCATTTAAATTGAGGATGAGCTTGTTAAAGTAGTTGAAGTCCATGATAAGGCTGAAATATGCTTAGGTGATGCATTTGCTTTGAAAACGTGTCTATTGAGGTAGTTGAAGCTCGTGATAAGGCTGAAATATGCTTCAGCGATGCCCTTGCGTTGAGAGCAAGACTGTAGAGGCGATTGAGGCCTGTGATAAGACTAAAATATGCTTACGTGAAACCCTTGCATTAAGGGCACGCATGTTGAAGTAGATGAAGCCAATGATAAGGCTGAGATATGCTTAAGCGATGCTTTATGTATTGAGGGTGAGCCTTTTGAGGTAGTTAAAACTCGTGATAAGACCAAAACATGCTTAGGCGATGCCCTTGCGTTGAGGTCGTGCCTGCTGAGGTAGCTGAAGCCCTTTATAAGGGTGAAATATGCTTAGAAGATGCCCTTGTATTGAGGGTCAGCCTGTTGAATTAGTTGATGTCTGTAATATGGGTGAAATTCGCTTAGGCGATGTCATTGCATTGAGGGTGAGCTTGTTGAAGCCTATGATAAGGTTGAAATATGCTTAGGCGAAGCCTTTGCATTGAGGGCGAGCCTATTGAGGTAGTTGAAGCTCTTGATAAGACTGAAATTTGCTTAGACGATTCCATTTACATTGAGGGCTAGCCTTTTGAGGTAGTTGAAGCCCGTGATAAGACAAAAATATGCTTAGGCGATGTTCTCGCGCTGAAGGCGAGCCTGTTGAAGTAGTTGAAGCTAGTGATAAGGCTGAAATATACATAAGCGATGCCTTTTGCATTAATAGCGAGTCTATTGAGGTAGTTGATGCTCGTGATAAGGCTGAAATATGCTTAGGTGATGCCCTTGCATTGAGGGCATACCTGTTGAGGTAGTAAGGCCCTGATAAGATTGAAATATGCTTAGGCAATACCCTTGCATTAAGGTCGAGCATGTTGAAGTAGTTAAAACTTGTGATAAGGTTGAAATATGCTTAACAATGTCCTTGCACTAAAGGTGAGCCTGTTGACGTAGTTAAAGTACGTGATAAGCCTAAAATGTGCTTAGGCGATGCCCTTGCATTGAGGGTGAGCTTGTTGAAGTAGTTAAATCTGGTGATAAGGATGAAATTCGCTTAAGCCTGTGATACAGCTGAAATTCGCTTAAGCGATGCCCTTGCATTAAGGGCTAGCCTATTGAAGTAGTTGAAACCTATGATAAGGGTGAAATATGCTTAGGTGATGCCTTTGCACCGAGGGCGAGCTTGTAAAAATAGTTAAAACTTGTGATAATGCTAAAATATGCTAAGGCAATACCCTTGCATTAAAGGGTTAAAACCTATGATAACGTTGAAATTTGCTTAAACGATACCCTTGCCATGGAGGCAAGCTAGTTGAAGTCGGTGATATGAAATATTCTTAGGTGATGTTCTTGCGTTGAGGAGAGCCTCTTGAAGTAGTTGAAGCCTGTGATAAGGTTGAAATTCACTTAGGTGATGCATGTGCATTAAAGACGAGCCTATTGAGGTAGTTGAAGTATGTTATAAGGCTTAAACATGCTTAGGTGATGCCCTTACATTGATGGTGAGCCTATTGAAGTAGTAGAAGCCCGTGATAAAGTTGAAATTTGCTTAGGCGATGCCCTTGCATTGAGGGCGAGCCTGTCTAATTAGTTCATGCATGTAACAAAGGCTGAAATATGCTTAGGTGATGCCCCTGTGTCATTGAAGCCTATGATAATACTACAATTTGCTTAGGCAATGTCCTTGCATTGTTGGCGAGTCATTGAAATATTTGAAGCCTGTCATTATGCTAAAATATGTTTAGGCAATGCCCTTGCATTGAGGGCGAGCTTGTTGAAGTAGTTGGAACCTATGATAACGCTGAAATTTGCTTCAGCAATGCCCTTACCTTGAGGTTGAGCCAGTTGAGGTAATTGAACCCTATAATAGGTTGAAATACTCTTAGATGATGCCCCTGTGTTGAGGGCAAGCCTATTGAAGTAGTTGAAGCCTAGAATAAGACTGAAATTCACTTAAGCGATTTTTGTGCATTGAGAGCGAACCTATTAAGGTAGTTTAAGCCTGTGACAAGGCTGAAATATGCTTAGGCCATCCCCTTGCATTGATGGCGAGCCTGTTGAAGTAGTTAAAGCCTGTGACGAGAATGAAATTCTCTAGCGATGCCCTTGCATTGAGGTAAGTCTATTGAAGCCTGCGACAAAGGCTGAAATATGCTTAGGCGATGTCTTTACGTCATTGAAGCCTGTGATAAGCCTGAAATTTGCTTAGGAAATGGCCTTGCATTGAGAGCGAGCCCGTTGAAGCAGTTGAAACCTGTGATAAGGCTGAAATGCTTAGGCGATGCCCTTATGTAGTTGAAGTAATTGAGGCTTGTGATATGGCTGAAATTTGCTTAGACGATGTCTTGCGTTGAGGTCAAGCATGTTGAATTAGTTGAAACCTATGATAGAGTTGACATATGCTTAGGCGATGCCCTTGCGCTAGGGACGAGTTTGTTGAAGTAGTTGAAGCCTATGATAAGGTTGAAATTCGTTTAGGTGATACCCTTGCATTGAGGATGAGCCTACTGAAGTAGTTGAAGCCTCTGATAAGGCTGAAATTCACTTTGGAGATGCCCTTGCGTTTAAGGCCAGCTTGTTGAAGTAGTGAAAGTCTGTGATTAGGTTGAAATTCACTTAAACGATGCCCTTGCATTGAGGGTGCACATGTTGAAGTAGTTTAAGCTCCTGATATGGCTGAAATATGCTTAGGCGATGCCCTTGCATTGAGGGCGAGCCTCTTAAGGTAGTTGAAGCATGTGATAAGATTGAAATATGCTTAGGCAATGCACTTTCGTTGTGGGCGAGCCTGTTAAAGTAGTTGAAGCATGTGATAAGGCTGTTGATTGTAGAGTTTATACGTGTTGAACCCTTTAAGCAGAGTTAAAGTGTAGCTATGGAAAGATATTGATGTGACGCATGCTGCAATGATTTGGAACGTCTTTCATTCCCAAGATACGGCATCGAGGACCATGCTGGTTTTCAATACACGTATGATCTCGCAAGTGAAAGAGATCTTGAACAAGTAATAAAGCAGTGAATAGAGTATCGAACTCATAAGGACTATGTACTTAATCTAGTGTCAATTAATTTCAACCTTAATTCAATAGTCAAATTGGTTTGAGTATTTATACTAAATGATTTAATTATATTAACTAAGCTAATTATGAATATTTTTTGTTTATGTAAGATGAATGCTAAGATTTCGAGTCCTCCTTGTTAATCCATTTTTAATACAATTAAATATCATGATAGTATGTACTTTTTCATGTTGATCGATGTTTCTAAGTTAATTAAAAGTATATCTCGATGTCAATTAAATATATCCCTTCACGTAACCTTCATATATCTCTATGAAAGATGTGAACATGAAAACACGTATTAAAAACAATAGAAGATCTATACAAATCATTCAAAGCATCGCTGTATATCTCTATCATTTATCGGACTTTACAATAATTGTTATAAGTGCTATCTATTTTATTATTTCTTTCGAAATCAATAAATTCACATTCTAGACATTTGGCGATCAAGCAATTGAAAATGCATTAAAACTAAATAACAATTTGTTCTTCGTTAATTGCCCTTGAATTTCTTGCTAGATGTGTTCTTTGCGCTCAAAATATGGTACATGATGTGGTAGAATATGGTGTATTATGATGTAGCTTCATTCTGGTAATCTCTTGTAGATTAAATAGTTGGTTGAATTTGATTTCAGAAAGAGTTTGGATCGAAATAAGAAGTTGGGCCATTCAGCCCAGAAAATGCCCACGCCTGAGCACCATAGAGTTCATTGTACGTGCGTCGTTCGATGGGTTTTCTCTTAGTAAATGGAGATCAGGGTGTCGCATGCGTCGTTGTTCAATTTTTCCTTTCATTGCACTTTAGCCCCTAGAGTTTATTCTTCATTCATTTTATTCCCCTTTGAGTTCATTTCTCATGTAATTTTAATCCTTCATCTTCTAATTGCTTCCAATTGAATCCAAAAAATTTCCAATCATCAATCTTAAGTCTGACTCAACTATTAAAATGTTGCAATTTAATCCCCATACTTTGAATTTTGTCATTTTATCTTATTTCTTCCAATTCCACATCCAATCATCGAGTTTCACCTATTAAACAAAATATACAATAAATTAGGATATATTAGATCAAAAGAACTACATAATATCATTATTTTAAAATCCGAATAAGTGTATAAAATATACTTATCACGTGCATATTAAATGGGCAATGTTAACTAACTATTACAACAATTAGGGACAATGCATACCACGTGCGCATGTTGCCCACAAATTGATTTGTGCCCTTGATTTAAATTTGAGCTTTTATGGTTTGGATGGAGGGGACGGATGGACGTCCAAGATTGAGTGAGTTTGATTTGACCGTTGTGGTTCGATCTCATTCCATATAGAAGGGGGCCTCAAGCTTCCTTTACCTTTTTTACTTTTGTAAAATCTAAATTTTTCTAAGGTAAATATACTCTATGTTTTTTGGCCAACTGAAACTTTATTTCCGACGTGTAGCACTTCTTCTCCAGTAGGCCTTCCCTTCATTGTGCAAGGAAAAAAATCTTTTTAACTCCTGATTCCTTATCCCTTTTACTTTTTTAAGAAATATTAAGAGGTGGCTTCAACTTCTAAGAACATGGGTTATGGGGATTCACCTGGGGTAGATATGGGATTAATATGTACAGAGGCGGGTATCCCCCATTATTCCTACCAAGAGGATAATTGAGAGACCTTAATAGTGTTTAGATGATGCACGAGGGGCGCATAAACTATAGTATTAGGTGGGGGTATCCCTATGACCAACCTGTATAAAGGAAAGTGAACTGGAGACTTTTAGGGAACGATTTAGGATATCGACATCGTAGAGATGTTCGTGCCAACCCTTGAAGAGTGAGCTCGCTTTCCTAGGCAGGGTTGTCTTGCTTTCAGCGAGGTGATTTTATATGCTGGGATGAGGTTGCCTCTACACCATTCTTTAAATATATACTTAGGCAGAGTACCTAGCCCCGACTCAGCTTCTTCCAAATGCATGGAGCTAATTGGCAAGGACATTTATTATATGGAAATAGATCACTCTTGGTAAGGATATGTCTTCCCATATTTTTGAAAATCTATTCCAACCCAAAACTCAAGTGATATGGGAATACTTAAAGAGCTGGTATTGTAGGAACCCTTGGGGTCAGTATTTGCTATTTATTTGGGACACCCCGACCTCAATTAAGAATTGAAAGTCTTATTGGTTCTGAGTTAGATGACGGTACCAAACAGTAGAAGGCAATGTGGCTCTAAAATCACAGTTTCGACCTAGTAACACGAGTATAGTTAGTTTTTCCTTTTAGTATGTCCATTTTCTTGCTTTTTAGGTCTTCGATCTTATTCTAACTCTGATTTGTACAGTTGCGGTTGATCGATTCGAGCTTTCTCTGGATATTTGAACCATATATGACCTCCCCATCGAGTAAAGGTCCTTCAAGTTTGTAATTGCTAGGCGATACTTCTTTGTCACGTATTTACTAATGGCTACCAAAGGTATTCTTTTGTTTCTTCCTTTCAATGATTCTGAGATTTTTTTAAGTGCTAATGCCTCGAATTTACTTGTAGAACAACATGAACATAAGGAATATGTCAAAGTCTAACATGTTCTTTGTGAGACATTTGAGCAAGAAGAAGAAGAACCCTTGAACAACAACCCTGCTTCTTACAAATCCTAGCATAACAAGATGGCTCACCTCTCCCAGTTGAACCCATCCCTGACAAAAATAAGAAGAGGGAGAAAAATAAAGATGCCCAAAAAGAGAGGCCGTTGAAGGGGAGCCTCACTATCACCAAAAATGTTGGACCACCACATCTTCCAACTAGGTTGACTACACTAGAGGAGTCTAGGAAGAGGCCCTTGGTCGTTGTCATGCGTTTTATACAACGTGAAATTTTCACGAGTGTACGGTGTCAAGTTTTGTAATATAGTAATAGAGTTAGAGTGTCGAACCCACATGAATTATACTTTAATTCCTACCAAGTATTATAAT
>CAIGRT010165444.1:0-13168 GCA_903798405.1 Fraxinus platypoda | reverse complement strand
CAGTCTAAGATCACATATTCATATTATACCTACATTGACATATTTCAGCCACGCACATTTACTGACTTGCCACTCGTAATAAACGCGTACTCAATTAAATCGGTCACAATTGCAATTATCGTCCTCAGCTACAAAGGTTGTCAATCACACACGCACAAAATTTACAAAGAGTCACTGAGTAGAGGAACACTTACGATAGAAGAGAGATAATCACCTCCTGGATTAGGTTGTGACCTGCCTTTACCAATAATTTTCCGATTGCAGAAATACGATTTCGACCGATTGTTGAAGTTATCTCAGCTGAGATATTTTCCGATTGCGTGATCCTCTAAACTCGAAGCTACTGTGACCTCCTAGCACCAAGAAATTTCGAATTGCAGAGATCAATGGAGTCGGATGAAGAGCTGTTTTGACGGGAATATTGTTTTGACTGGAATGTTGTTTTCAAATGGTAACGGCTTCCATGNAAGCTACTGTGACCTCCTAGCACCAAGAAATTTCGAATTGCAGAGATCAATGGAGTCGGATGAAGAGCTGTTTTGACGGGAATATTGTTTTGACTGGAATGTTGTTTTCAAATGGTAACGGCTTCCATGATTTTAGGGATTTTATTAAATCATACTTAATGAATGAAATTTCTATATATAATATATTATATTTTTTTTAATTAGTAGAAACCTGATTTATGAATTTTGAAAGTATTTATTGTAAAAGTGAAATAGTGTTTCCTAAATGGTTGAGATATGTATTGTTCCCTTAATTATTTCCTAATCGTTATTCTTCATTGTTTTCATTCTCCTTTGCTGCCCAAACCCATTAAAAATCTCGACGCCTCTGTCTCTTCTTTTCTCCATGGATCAGAAATTTCGAGCAGAGAGAATTTCCATTCTTGGAATTATGTATCATATCTACTGGGATTTAGTAATGTAATTTAAAAAAAATGGTCACTCCTTTCACTCTGCACTTGTGCGGATTGACACTCCGCAAACTCCGCGCTGTGCGGAGTGTGGCTGAGTTTCAACTCCGCACTTGTGTAGAGTGACACTCCGCAAACTCTGAACTGGTCACAAAATCAGAGATTTTAGCGAAGCTGAATCTGAAGCCCCACCCAGAAGGTGGGTTTTATTCGGAAACATTCAGGGACAGCTCTGTTCTACTCTCCAATCCCACCTTCCCCCTCAATGTAAGCTTCTAATTAAATTTATTTTATTTGGGTTACAATTAATATACTTGGGTTGTTTGGACTAGGATCTAGGTCTGGATCAATTAATTTTTTCCTGGAATATGGTAAAAGATTTCTTCTTGTTTCAATGCTATTGGTATTGGTTGTTTCCAGTACAACTCAATTTCAACAACTACATATAAACCTTATGTGACCCATGTGGTATAGAGGTAGATATCTCATTATTGTACTTAGTTTTATGGTTCTCGTTAGATGCAACCCTATAAGCTTGTGATCCTCTGTTAGTGTTTCTGCAACAAGAACAAATAACTGAAGCTGGATAAATGGAAGATATCAATTTTGCATCGTTCAAAGTAGTTGTTTTGTAAAAATATAAGAAACTAAAGACAGGGGAAAATGATATATCTTTGTAAACTTGATGATATATGTGAAAAGATAAATTCCTTCATTGCCTACAATTTCTACCCGAAGATAATTGGGCATCAAGGATTGTGTTCCATTAACGTTAGAGGATTTTGTCAAAAAGAAGTCCTTAGGATAGAGAGGAAATATGTGGCTAATATTGCTTCAGATTTGGTTTAATAACTCAAGAAATTTTGTTCGTCAGATCCTATAAGGTTAATATATTACTCATGTAGGAACGAAAATATATTCTGTCACATGAAACAATTGAGAGGGGTAAATTTGTCCCATTGACACAACATGTAGTTTTTTGAACTTTGGGATATTTTTATTTTCTTATCCAAATTGTTATGCATGTTCCAGTATCGTAGCTAAGCCAATGACAGTAGAGATTACATCCATATTCGTTTTGTAATGGTAAGTTGAGATGCCTAGCATTGGTATGATGATATCAAATAGTAGCCATACTTTCATGGTGCTCTGCCATCAGAATGCCGTCAGCATAGAAAAAAGAAATAATATTTATTACAACATATTGCAATACTAAGGCATAACTGTATTGAACTCCAGAGTTATATATTAGTGCCTGTTTTTGTTATCGAAAACCGTCTTTTCATTAATGGGATTATTTTTTTCTTTGTTGGTAACATTGGATTTTCTTGGCTGCTTTAGTTTGTAGGAGATGTCATCATGGTGGATCGAGGCAACTGCAAATTTACAGCGAAGGCGGCTGGTGCTTCAGCTGTCCTCATTATAAATAACCAGAAAGGTAACGACATTTTCATTTATTGGTACAGTATATGATGTGAGTGCAATTTTAAACTATTTTCTGCTCATAAAATCCTAAACAAGTTAAATGTGCCATTCTTTACTCTCTGAGATTTTCTGTACTGCTGATTTCTAAGAAGGGGGAAAGACAAGCTAAGATTATTCATATAGCCACTTTTTTATTGCTATAGCACAACTCAAACATTTTTACATTTAACATTTGAATTACGGCTTAGCAAACTTTTTATCTTTAGCCAAATGTGCATTCTACCAGTGGGTTCAGATGCACAATGTTGTTTATCTTTAACATTGAAAGGCCTATATCATCATGAACTTTGAACTCATAGTTGAATATTTGGATGGTATGTCTTCTGCAAGTATGGTCCAGCATCTGAAATCACGATCTGATTATTTTGCAAGTTCTGCTTATTTTGTGACAGAAATGACTCAATCTTGCAGAACTTTACAATATGGTTTGTGATGCTGATGAAACTGATCTAGATATACACATACCTGCTGTCATGCTTCCCCAAGATGCTGGCGTGGTCTTTATTTGTTCAGTAAGTTTTATAAATAAAGGAATGTTCTTCGAGTTATTCTCCATGGGGCTATTTACAAACTTTCTTATGATATCACAGGTGTCATTTTTGCTTGGAAACATCCCAGTTTTTATTACATGGATATATTCTGAGTGCTTGGAGTATAAGAAGTCATCATCCCAATTCCCCATCTAAAGTGTAAGCTTGTTTCTCCTTTCTATCCCTTACTTATTTAGTTATGGTCCTTGTGGAATATTGTTTTGAAATTTTGATATACCTACATATGCAAGTTTAGTAGTAGAACATCAATTGTCTGTTGAAGAAACACTCAATATTCTATGAATCATGAGAAAAATCAAATTGTTTATGAAACATCTTCTCATACTCTGTGGCTTACTTGTTTGGGTAGCAGTCATTGGGATAGTAATCTGGTTGAAATGGATAATGCCACAATAAAGAAATACGAGCGAGTAGTGTTGTTGGAATAAAGTCTTACAAAATCAGCCTCCAAAAAATTGTCCACTCAATCGATTAAAACAAACTTAATTAGGTCAATCTGATGTTTAATATTCATTATCTCTGTGTAGGTTTTCTTTTTTATCATGTTCATTTTGTCTTTCTTACCTTTATTCTTCTTAATTTTCTAGGTTTTAGACGATGGATGACTCGAAAATTGACAAATTTTAAGAGCAACGTGAGTTGTTTGATTATATTGATTGTGTATATACCAAGATGACTTTATGTGCCTAAATATGAAAATGTGTGAATGTCAGACCTTGGTTAAGCTCAAAGGTTATAATTTTATCTATTTGATTATGGATATGTAGTCTCTCCTATGTAGTTTGCAAACTAGTTTTGAATTTTGAGGGAAAAAATTTGTTTGGCTTTAATGACAAGTGTTGAAGATATTTTTCAGTTTCATTTGGTTGTGGGAAGTTTTGTTTTGTACTTCTGTACGGTTTTTTGCAAAGAAAAACTGATACTCTTGGAGAATTTTTCTATGCAATTAGATTATTTTGGGCATCAAAAAGCCCTCATTGATCTGGTAAAAGGATAGCTAATTTACAGATTTCGGGGCTAAGAGAGTAAGGAAAACATATAAGGTGGTTGAATCAAAGTACTTGTGTTGGTGTATTTTACAAGCTCGGTCTAATATTCTTGGAGAATTTTCTGCATCATTGGGTTCTTTTGGGCACAAAAATCCTCCATTGGACCGGTAAAAAAGATAGAAAATTTGAAAAAAAAAATAAGCTAAGAGGGAGATTCTCGGAGGAACGTCTAAGGGTAGTTTTATCTCATCCAATGTCAGGGGCTCCCTAGGAAAGATCAGCAAATGTTGTTGATTCCCAGCCTAGGCCAGCTGGAAACAAGGCATTTTAATTGAGGTTAGAAAATGGGCAAAGGCTCGTGTCAAATACTTTGAAGAAGGTGGAGGAGTCAATAAAGAAACTAGATAAGAATAGACCGATCATTGTTAAAAAATTATCTAATGCAACACATTCTATTAGTGTTCATTCAGTACTCCGATGACATGAATTGGTGTCGCACTCTTTGGTGCTATTGTTTGCTTTTAGTAGTCATAGTTCTCTTATATTTGTTATTTATTGGTTGCACATTTGTATTAGGATTGAATATGTAATGAAAAGAGAACATTGAAACTCAAGTTTTAGTACCAAAGCTTTTGACACAAGTTATCTCACTATGCATCATGAGGAAGTTAGAGGATTAATACTTCATGAAATTTGCATTTTATTGTTCCATGTCCAATTTTTGGGTTATTTTTATTTTATTGACATGAGAAGATTAAACCCAGTAATTGAAAATTCATGTTCCAGCCTCAGCCTCTCCAACAATGCTGTCAACTAAAATGTTGGTTAATTGCAGACGGAATTGCAAAATTTTTTGCATCCTTGTTTCAACAATGATCATCAAGGTACCAGGTCTTTGAGGTAATACCCCATTAGTTCAAGGCTTGAAGATTGGAGTGGTTTTTTCTGATACAGAAGCTCCACGATTATAGAATTTTTTCTTCGTATATCTCAGTTTCACCATTTCACTTGCGATTTGCAATGTTTGCTTCCTGAATTCAATAGACTAAATTTTGTTCATGGGTTGCAGGTTACTTGCATGGTCATTGCAAAGAAAAAACGTTATATGGGCTCAGGGGTAGATCAATTCAGATCATCAAATGCAAATATATATTTTTGGCGAGAATTCTGGACTTGTTAATCATTCAGGTTAAACCCTTCATAATATCACATTATTATAGCACTACCACCATAGGGATGAGCACAAATAAAATAGTGTTATTACAAGTCACACAGTACGGGTTGTTTTTACCACATTGAACCTTTTTCATGCGATCTCCAATTACAAATGTTGGGTTATTCTCGGTGGTGACTCCCTTATGGGTTTAAGCCCATCCCCCTCGATGATTTATGTATGTCCATCTCGGACTACAATTTGTTTGTCTCTTTTGAACAATAATTTGGTACCATCAATTTGCAAAGCTTTTATTCTTCACTTGCAAATCTGTATATCTACAGAAATCTTCTAAAATTTTCAAAATATCAATATCACATATATAAGCTTAATAAGATAAATACATGAAATTTTTAACATTGATTTTTAGTAATACGTTCGCACAGATGCATCCGTTCATCTCTAATATTCACCTGCAAATCTACAAAATTCATTTTTAACACTTTTCAAAGTCAAATTTTCCAACTAAGAACAATAAAATATAAGGTGTATCTATTTGAAATTTTAAACACCCTCACATTTCAAATTTTTTTTTTTTTTTTTTAATTTGCACTTAAAATACAGTAATCTATCACCAAATAATGTACTAATATTCATATAAATATAACATTGATCTTTGTAGTCGACTGAGACTATAAAAATATCAATCATAAATGTACTCTACTCATACGTATGTGAGTGACTATATTAAATTATTATTGATGTCAATGTTCATGGATATTTAGCACACGTATATCTCAAAAAAATTTATACCACGTAACTTTTGGAACTTCTTTTGCATAATGAAATTATCATTAGGATGATCAATAGTTTATTAGGCGATGAATCTAAGACCATTGCCTATTTACTAATGGATACATAATTCTCTTTGCAAAAGTTTGTAAACTGTAATACATTTCTGGTGTCCTGTAATCTCCTTTTTTGAGCTGTGACTCACCTCATATTTCTGTTATTTCTGTTTGCGGGGCAAGACATACAGTGTTGAGGAGTTACAAAATATGTTTTGAGATATGGCTCGAGGATTTGAGATTACTCAATGCAAGTTGTCCTCAACAATCCATGTATGGGTAACATTCATGTTCTACACACATCTTTGTAGTTCTGGGACTGCACTGGGAAGTTTATCGAAATCGAAAGTAAGCCTACTTCAATTTGCCTTTTGAAATGTATGCGGCAAATAGGTTTTGCCAGTGAGAAAAGTTTTCAAATAATTCTTTGAAATAAAATATGGTTTATTTCACGACCTGATTTAATATGGTAAAATGAAGAATGGAGTCATTTCTGATATGGGAGAGTTGATGTAGTTTCTTCAATGTGAATATTCATGATTTAGTGATCAAATATATCTCGTCGACAATTTTTATTTAGTTTTTATACCATTCTCGATGGTTGTCTTCAAGCAATGCAATTTTGAATTGGCCTATTTAATTCTGTTCAAGCTCATAATAAACTGAATGGACATCATTTTCCATCATTATAGATGAATTCATGTCAGAAATTAAAATGGTCTTTCAATATATTATGTGGTGCTGAATTAAATTAAACAAATTTAATTTTTTTGTTTGTTAATTTATTTCTTTTATACAAATATGTGTGTGGAAATTTTGTAATATAATCTCTCATCTAATTTTAGCATTCAAGACGCTAATATTACCTTAAAAATAACACAACTCGTGCATTGCACGAGGCAAAAACTAGAATTTAATAGAAGCACAAGTTTGGGGATTTATAAGCTCCTCTAGACTTTTTTTTTCAAGAGTTTCCAGCAGATATGATCTACCACAGAAAACTTTATGTTGGTTCTCACCTTTGTCACCATCAATAGAAAAGAAAAATTATAATCTCTACATGCCCAACCCCAACCAACCCTTCTCTCCCATTCCTCCAATCATATACGGTCCTCCAAAGAAATCCAATCAGCTATTTTTACTGTCAAATAACTGAACTGTTATTGGCATCATATAACTTAGCTGATGAATGATCTTTGCACAGGAACCTGGATATAAATTGATTACCAAGACATTAATCACTTAGGCTGACTAATTCATTGAAGAACATAAACAGATTTGAAAATTGGCAATTTCGAAAGTACAACTATTTAGGAAAAAATTTTGATAGTATGAAAAACAGGGAAAATTATACCTGCTGCACTTTCTGCAGATACAACACTCAGCTCATTTTTTGCAGTTGATAAATGATATGCCCGAGCATCTCCAAGGGATAGCTTTTCAAGGAAATAAATAAAGGCTCACAAGTCTGACTCAACAATTTAGTCAGTTGTCAATGTATGTCATCGAATCAATACAACGAAAATTCAATAGAAGTTCTTAGCAAAACAATCCAAAAAGGTTAATTTACTTGGCATTTCCATAAGCAAAATACATCTTTTCAGCAGAAGTGATTTAAGAGAAACATTTCTATGTATTAACGTTTATTTTACAATGTCACCCGGGCAGAAGGATGAGTGCATATCTACTTTGTCAATCTCAGTTGCTCTAACATCTTGTTGCCTGTTACATATGATAAAAATCAAATCTCAGTGACAGATCGAGCTCACAAAATAGAAGACTCAATCAAGTTTCAATGCATCAAGACACCATTTTTAAATTTTGGATCATCAAAAAACATGGTATAGGCATGATAATATTGAGATTTTGAAGTCATTTGCTTCTATGAATGATTTTGAAGCGGGTGAAGTGGCCAAGAGAAGCATCCAACATTATTTAGATATATACCACAGTAACAAGAGGCCATCATCACATTGAATCTGCCATAGAAACTGGCAAGCTAAACAAGATCAGTTTCCAACAAATGAACCCATTAGATTCAGATCGAGCATACAGCTTCTTAAGCAATAAGGTGATAGAAAGAAGTAGGTTTCTCTGATTCAGAGACGGGCTACAGGTAAGATAAACAATTCCCAAACTTATTTGAAGTTATTGCAACAAGAGGCGTAACAAGCTCGTTGATTGTTGCTGACTAAAAGATTGTTTGGGATATGTTATAAACCAATAGAAATGAATGGTGCATAAGTAGTAATTGTGGTCACACGAAATATGTGGATAAAGAGTAGGTTTGACTAAAGGTGTTTATAATCTAAACCCTTCTAGAACATGTACTAAATGCAAGAGAAAGACATCAACAACATATGATGCTCGGACTTGGGTGTGGGTATCGGATACAGGTACATATCTAGGAGTTAGATCCTTTTCATTTTAAATATTAAGACATGGGGATACGGTTAAAAATGATCCAATTTTGGATACGGGTACGGGGATACATCCTACAGAATATATATATTTTTAAATGATAGAGCAATGCCAAAATAACAAAGACAAATAAGAATTTAAAAAACTTAGTACACCAAGAAACTCAAATATAAGTATTGGACAACTGTTTAGAACAAAATCAATTTAAATTTACTTGTCCACAAATAACTGATATTTGTTGTCAAAAAAAAAAAAACTTGTAGTTTAGTTTGTTTATCAACTCTTTCGATAAAATGAACTAACACAACTAGATCATAATTTGAAATTAATTTCAATTTAAAGCTAAAATAAATTCTTTTCAAAAGAAAATCAACGAACAAAAATCAATGTTAATGACCTATTTATTATTTAAAAACAATTATAGAAATAAATTTAAATTAAAAAAAAAAGATATAGCACTAAGTCAATTTAATTACAAAATAAAAATTCACACAGATAAATATAAAAAATATAAAATTTAATGCAAAAATAAACTCAAATTAAATATGTTTGATCATATAATTTATCCCAATAAAATAATTTGTAATTTTAATGAATTGGACTTCACAAGAGTGCATATAACACATTCTCCAAAATTCAGCATAACCCACTTCAATTAGAGCAGAGACAGTCCACTTCAATTAAGGCAGAGACCATCGTCTTCCCCAATAACTCTCTCACTACGCCAAAAATGAGCTTTCGCAACACATAAAAGGTAACATTCGATAGTTAAATGTTGCTAAAGGAGTCTATTGCAACATTTTGATAAGTGAATGTTGCAATTGGTTAGTATTATTGAGCTTTAGCAAGATTTTTTCAATATATGTTGCNCCAATAACTCTCTCACTACGCCAAAAATGAGCTTTCGCAACACATAAAAGGCAAGATTCGGTAGTTAAATGTTGCTAAAGGGGTCTCTCGCAACATTTGAATAAATGAATGTTGCAATTGATTAGTAAAATTGAGCTTTAACAACATTTTTTAATTAAGTGCTGCAAAAAGTGTCTTTTGCAACGTTTATTAAACGCTGCAAAAAGATAATAAACGTTGCAAAAGATAAATTTTTTGCAGCGTTTAATAAACGTTGCGAAATGCAACATTTCGCAACGTTTATTAAACGCTGCAAAAAGTTTATCTTTTGCAACGTTTATTAAACGTTGCTAAAGGAAATATTTCTAGAATAAATCTTTAGCCCATTTATTTATTTAGTTTTCGGCCCAATTAAACAGGCCCAAATCGATCTAGAATTCCAATTGAAACAGCCTCAAATCGATCTTCACGGTTTCACCATTTCATTTTCTTTCGTCCTTAAACCTAAAATCCAATTGCAACAGCCCCAAATCGATCTTCATGGTTTCACCATTTCATTTTCTTTCATCCTTAAACCTAAAATCAAATTGCAACAGCCCTAAATCGAGCTTCACGATTATACCCAACAGCAGAGACGACCACCGACCACCCACCGTCGACCGACACCTCCGAATGCACCTGATTATAGAAACTTCTTTAAATACCGACGTGGAAGGAAGGAAGGAGCAGTTATTCCATCTGCTGACTGCGTAGAAAGTCGATCGATCTGAAGGAAAATTGGAAATCTTACTGTGACTCTGTGCTTCAGCCTTCTCCCTTGAGGTACGTCAACTATAGTTGAAATTCGAAGTCGATTTGAATCTAAACCCCCAACTATAGATGAAATTCTAGAACCTAAGAATGCGTCTTCCCCAACAACTCCCTCCGTTATCCAGCACAACCAACATTCTCGAGTGCGGACCCCGCTACAGATGCAAAGCCAAAATCAAGACTCCATTTTCCAACGTCTTCTTCCTTTCGCTGTCGTGTCCGAGTGCAAAATGAAGGATCCGATCCATATCCTGTGTCAATATCCGTGTCATGTCCTGTCGACACTGATACTTCTCCATTTTTGGAGAGTCCGAGCATCATAGTCTACAACAACAAAAAACTAATCCTCATTCCCTGTAAGCTTATGGTCAGCTACATGAATCATTCTTGACTACTCCGACTTGATCCAACACTTCATCCTTTGGTTAAATCTTATCACACAAGTAAGACAAGTAATATAAAATCTAGCTCCGTTAACATCTATCAAAGGCCATAAAGACTCCAAGTGTCAAAATTTGCAACCTCTTGCAAGAACAAAAACGTTATATGGATCTAGCGTCAGGAAAACTTAACTACAAGAGCCTAATTTAGATGAAAACTTTGGAAATAGGTCAAACCCTAATTTTAGACTTAGAAGTACAGTATAAAATGAAATCACATAGTAAAAACAAGACATAAGACTTTTCTCTTATCCCTTTTCTGTATTGTCATCAACTCTTGGGTAGGGAGTGGGTTGAATCACTGAACATGAGGTTGAAATACATACAAAACCTTTTATTTTGATTCAGGAAGGCACAATCCTCTAACACACAAGATCGCGCTCCAATGAGAATTGGGGATTCTCAAGCTCTGTGGCATAAGAATTAGCTTCGACATGTGATGTAAGGTTACTTCCTAGGTACAATTAGCCTAGGTAGTAGGAAGGCGCCAACAAAGCACCTTGACCCAAACAAAGCAAAAGAAGGGACCCTTGAGATAAATTAGGGTAAAATTGAATTACAGATCTGAAATTTCTAAATTATCCTTAATGAAATTTTGTTTCTTGGGATTGGGGCTTCTTGTCCCCACTCTAACCGTGGTCGATCCACATACTAGCTTTGCACAACAATAATAATTAAGTTTCATAACTTAACACTGGTGCATGACTCAAGAAAACTTTCATTCAGATATTTATAAACAAATGAATTTTAAACTTTCTCCCAAATTTTAATGGTCCTTATAAGATTATTCATGTTACCCTACTAAAGAAAGAAATTAGTGCGGACCAGCCTAAAAAATAGAAAGTAATTAATCGCAAAAATTAGAAAGTAATTTTCCATTTGTAATTGAATTTGTGGGATTAGATAACTAGTGGGCTTGACTTACTTAGTGTAAACTTAAATGTCGAAGTACTCAACTTTGGGGAGAATCATTACATGACTAGATTGTTAACATGGCCTATTAGACCCAATCAATTTAGAATGGTAAAAGAAATGAGTGATTTGAGAACAATCTATGGATTAACATCCCGGGAAAGAAAAAAGTATCCATTTAGGGGATGTGAATTTTACGAGCGGAAAGGAAAGAGATGACCACTAAGGTCCGACTTGAAAATTTGAAAATTTTCCGTCTCTATATCTTTTTTCGAGTCTAATTGAAAGTATCTATGCATACACACACCGATCAAACAATAGAAAAGCTCAACTTGTTTTAGGTATCATTATTTGGAGGCATATTTGTGAATTGATTATACAATTTTATACTTACGGATATTTCAACAAGCTATCTAATATTGTTGACATGTGTTCCATTTTTTTGATTGTGCTAGTAGTTAATCTTGTTCGGGACGAGCAAGAGCTTATTGAGGACCTAAAACTAGCTTATTGGGGGGGGGTGTTTGATAAGTATGTATTGACACACTTATTGAGGACCTAAAACTAGCTAATTATTGATGAAATGAGTGGATTTTTACTCACAATTGGGTAATGTTTGTCTTTGTGGGCAAGAATCTCCCAATTGAAGGATAACAAGGCAAAAGGGAGAGAAAAATGACCGAAAGTGTAAAAATTGAAAGGACTTTGGATGCAAATTATTGAGGGCATAATCGAAATAAAAGTCAAAATTCGAGGAGGCCCTCGTGCGCAATAGTGGATGACCTGAGCTGCAAACATAGGCAAAACAAAGGTGGGTGCATGGGATGTGGGAGGCTTCAGCTAATGGGCAGATTGCCCATTGCCTATTCGGTGCGCACGCCAGCTTATCTGGGCAAAAAAAATTTACTCCGTTCTTGCAAATTTTGATCTTTTTTGGGGGTGTTGATAATTTTTTGAGTATGATTTTACGTCATTTATAAGCCAAAATTCAGCTTTGAGCCCCATTCTTCAATCACCCTTCATTTTACGTTCAATTTCAAGAGAAATGGGGGCAAAAACTAGGGCACAAGGAAGAGAAAAATCAAGAAAAGTGGAGATTTTGGGGAAAAAGCAAGACCAAGTCCATTTTCTTTCAAGAATCCAACCAAAAGACGGATTCTCTCTTTTGTCTTGTATTTTATTCATTATTTTCTCTAACTTGTAATGTATTCCTATAAATCTTCTAATTTTTATCATTTATATAAAATGAGATAAGTTCTTTAATGTTGGGATGATGAATTAGCTTAATATAATTTTATTAATTTCAATATTTGTTGTTTAATGTTAGGTTACTTTTTTTTTTTTTGTGTAGTTACTATTGTATTTAATGCTTTCATGTATTTGGCCAATAAATGATTGTGTCGAGTGATTTGTATAATGTTTGTGAGAATATTGTGCATTTTAGACCAAATAGTAAATACCTTAAGTTTTTGTAGGAGATAGGGATATACTCCTAAACCTAGATGACTCATTAAGTTATTTTCACAAAGATTTAATTCTATTGATTGGGTTTTAATCGGCATAGAGATATAAGTTAAACCAATTGATTAGTGTTAATTTCACTTGAGAGAGATAATTAGTCAAAATAGGAAAATCGAGTTTAACATGGTAATTAAGTAATTTAAACATAGTAATTAAGTAATTTACTTTTTGGCTTATTGAGAAATGAATTAAGTGACGAATAAGTGAAATCATGAATCCTAACTACTTTATTTCCCCCAACTTTCCTTAATATATATATCTCTATATATAAAA
>CAIGRT010165430.1:0-14633 GCA_903798405.1 Fraxinus platypoda | reverse complement strand
AAGTTATTTACAATTGTTTTCATATAAAAACCTCCCAATCATTGTACGAAGTATAAAATATTGAATTACACACTTTTCGTGGGATCGACCCTTACTTCCACTACTACATTAGTTTTAGAGGTTTAAGTACTATTTTTAGGTGCCTACGACAGCACACACCAAGGTGTAACAATAGTCTCCCAAGTCTAGGCATGTTTATTTATGTAATGCATGGACTTTGGAAGTAGATAAAATTTCATTAGTGGGTGATTTACTTCATGACGTAATCTCCAATGTGCATGACTTATGAAAACCTCCTAATAGTGTTATCTTCAATTCGTATTTCTAGGGACATCTCACCTTTTGGAACAATTTGAGGAAGGGTTAGCAAAGTAGAAGAATTCCGAGGTTGTCTTGCCTAAAGTGCTCTTGCAAGGCTAAAGCTTCGTCTAAACTGGATGAAGAGAGTTGGGTCTTACCCTTTCTGGGCCTTAATATTAATAATTACGAGGAGCTTGACTTTAGCAAGTGTGAGGAACACGAGGTGTCCTTAGTTATTATGCCTAAATGAATTATTGTCGTGGTTCATTTTCAAGAAAAGACAGTTGAAGTGGTTCAACTTCCTATGCACGCAACCGTCATCGTATTTAATGTGTAATGATGGTTGTCTCCCACGTGTTTGTGAACTTCAAATGCATGAGGGCGGGTGGAGCAGAAATTCTCATCCGAGCCACAGAAGACGAAACAGCAGATGTGATGAGTGGCTCAGATTTAATCTTCACACGAATGGTCAGATGACCTGAATCGACATCCAATGGCTGAGATTAAGACCCTACTTATTAAAGGCAAACATTTGTGGAAAAAACCACGTTTGATTTTTGCGAATCCAGTATTATCATCTTTCGAAACCTTAAGTTTTCTCCAAGTATTCTGTTTCTCTTCCTGGTTTTTAACTTTTTTTTTTCCTTTTTCCTTGCTTTCCTTGGTGTCTTTGCAACCTTTTTGGTGTTACACCATTACCATCCCCTTAAACCCAAAAGTATTTGTTCTTTTATCTTTTCTTTAAATGATTTTAATCAATTTCATCATCTACTTCTGCCGTGGATGATGTGGACTTGAGTGAACTAGCTGATGAGATGGGGGTGCAAATCACCAACACCACTGACCTGGTTAGGGCCATTCAGACTGGGCGGAGTGTTGCTGCACCTGGAGAGGGTAGGAGAGACACTAGTATAGCATGGGGGTAGCCAAAATCATTTCTTCTGTTGATCCGTCCCATTTAGTAAATCTTAGGAAAAAGTACAGGATCCCATATGATATAGAACTCCTTTCTCCCACTCCTGATGAGTGAGCCTTCTATCCTATGCCAGGCTGCGTTGCCATCAGTGAGTTCCTTTTGAAGGCTGGGCTTCGCCTGTTTATTTACCCTTTTTTCGAGCTGTCTTTAGGCTATACGGGCTGGGCCCCACCCTACTCGTCCCTAATGCCTGGGCCCAATTAGTGGGGACATACTTCCTTTGGAAGGAGACCTCCCTGGGTGAGGACATGCCCCTTCATGTCTTCCAGTCAATTTTCGAACCTCGCATTTTAGGTGAAGGGGATTTTAGGGAGTGGTACTCCTTGTGTCCGTGGGCGTCACACTCTCCCTTTGTTTTGGGCATGCCTTCATCCATCAAAGGATGGAAATAGACATGGTTCTGGGTCTGGGAGAGATGGCAGGATTGTGAGGGAGATACCGTCCCCCACGTCAAAGTCCCAACTTCTTACTCTGAAGTCAGTGAGTGTCGTTTTTGCCTTTTCTTTTCTTTGACTGACTGGATCTGATACTTAACATTTCCTTGTTATCTTACAGGGTCGGTTGAATGTTTCGACCTTACTAAAAGTGACTGGGGCACTCTTTCTGGTATATACCGCCGATCCTCCTCCTCATGCGACTTCAACCGTTTGATCGTTTCCCAGATATTTTTTGAGGAGTTCTGCTTAATGGCCATGAGGGGTATAGTTTTGCTCCTTTGTTCTTATCTCTATTTTTGCTTCATTGTCTTTTATTTACTTGTATCTAACCCTGCGTTTCGCTTTGTAGAAAATTTTGAAAAGCGAAGGCATCCTACACCGGACATGGCCATAATTCTTGCTGCCACTTCCACCTCGGGTCACAAGGGCATGAAGCCCTCATCTGCTAGAGCAAAGAAGGTGAGGGACAAAATAGAGAGGGTCAGTAGAAAAGTTGGCAGCCAGGAGGAGGGGCGACCTCCACAAGTTGACAAGGAGAAGAAGGTGGCCGTGGATGAGCCCAAAAAGAATCCAAGGTTCTCTACAACCGAGGTGGAGAGGTATTTATACATTCTGAGTTCATGGACAAGAGCATCATTATGTCAGCCTACTAATGCTAGAAAATAATATGCCTTCTTATATATAGATATATTTGTATGATACACACAATGAAATCCAAAATCGTACTAAAATTTCATCAAACTTTTTCGAATCTACTTTAATTGCCTTAATTGAAATTCAAAAAGCAAATCCATATAGTAAATTCTTTAGGTCGTTAAATAATATGACTGACTTGCTTGATCATCGAATACCAATTCGATGCGATCCACAACTTGATCAAAGAGTTTTCAATACTCCTACATCATTTCAAGTAGCTATTATATGGGTTGAAAATAATGAAAATACGAACAATCGTGTTCGTGGCATTACTATATATGCGCATTCTGGTGATTCTCATAGAATTCATTACTACTATAGCTATTATGATCTGTTGCAATATTCGTGACTTTTTCTATATGGAGACTCTAGTTGGCTGAAGGCATTGAGAGATGCACGAGCACGACTTCTTGGACTGAACATGTATCGATATCTGATACTATTCTTAGCACAAGTAATTCAGTAGTCGAATTTATTGAAAAATAAAATGAAGGTTTGCAAATATACTTAGTAATAGATTTTTTAACTTTTGCAATATAAATGTTTTAAATGAGTATTTAATTGTTTCTTTTTTTTCTTATGTTACTTACTCAAATGAAGAAGCGTATTCAGGTCTCTTGTCGAGAATACTATTCATACAAATTACAAATCAAGCCTTCTTGTGAGTCTGTATTACTTTATGTTGGTAGATTGTTCAAACAATAGGTTGTAGACATACATGTTAAAATTGAAACTGCTATGTTAGATTACTTTTCGTGCTGAACTCTACCAAGATAGTGTAGATAGTGTTCAAAATGGAAAAACAAGGGGATGCAAAATTGAAAGAAAATTTATCCTACCACAATCATTTACATGTGGGGCTAGAGACATGCTAAGGAGATACATGAATGCAATGGCTATTGTGCAATATTTTGGAAAGTCAGATATATTTTAAACTATAACATGTAATCTAAATTGGACTGAAATTAGACAAGAACTAAAAAACAACAATGAAGTTCAGAATAAACTAGATCTAATAGCTCGTATCTTTAAAGCAAAATTGGAAGAATTGAAAATTGATCTATTCAAGAAAAATATCTTCGACCCTATTGTTGCACATATATACGTTATTGAATTTTAGAAAAGAGGTATTTCTCATGCACATCTATTATTAATTTTTAACTATGGGCATAAAACCTATTGTGCTGAAGAGGTTGATAAAGCAGTGTCTTGTGAAATTCCTAACAAAAATAAATACTTTCTTCTTTATTCTGTTATTGTTAAATACAATATGCATGTCCCGTGTAGAAATTTAAATCCAACAAATGTATGTACGGAAATAACTAAAGGTTATAAAAATAAGTATCCTAGGGATTATTGCAATAATACTATATTTGGCCAGAAGTCATTCCTGTTGTATAAACGTCGTAATGATGGTATTGTTGTTAAAGTGAGAGGCCAAATGTTAGACAATCGTTGGGTTGTACCATATAATCCTTATTGAAGTGCGAAATTTGATTGCCACATTAAAACTGTAAAGTATTTGTATAAATATGTGTACAAAGGAAATGATCATATCAATTTTGCAAACAATACAAATGAAACAAATGAAGAAATAGATGAAATTTCTTCTTATGAGTATGCTAGATGGATATCTCCAACTGAACCTATGTAGAGGATATTCTCTTTCAATTTATTAGAAATTTATCCAACACTTTAATCTTTACAACTTTATATTGAGAATTATAAAGAAGTAGCATATGATAATGAAGCCGATTTAGTTAATATCCTTGAGAACAAAAGTACAAAAAAGACAATGTTGACAAAATTTTTCCGAATGAATGAAGTGAATGAGTTTGCTCGTGCACTTTTATATCAAGACTTTCCAAAGCATTTCGTTTGGAATATAAGTAAGAAATTTTGGAGTCCAAGACAAAAACAAATTGTTATTGGACAAATTGTCACAAAAAATCTATCTAAAGAGAATGATATTTTCACCATATTCTTTTGAATCATATTCGAGGGCCAACATCATTTAGGATTTACGAACATTAAATGGAGTAACTGTTGGAACATATAGAGAAGCTGCACTTTTGCGTGGTCTGTTAAGTGAAGAATGTCTATCTAAAGCTATATTTTATGAAATGCCTATTTCTTTAAGACTCCTCTTTGCTACTATTCTTACACTCTTAACCTTAATAATCCAAAGATCTTACAGGATAAATTTAAATTCCATATGGTTGATGATTATCTATATGAAAATAGTTCTTCGAATGTTGCTGAAATACATGCCCTAGAGGATATTAGTTCTATTTTAGAATAACTGGGTAGGAACATTAATGACTGCAAATTGGTACCATTCAAAGTAAATATAAATGAAAATCAAAGATTGATGAGGCTAATTGCAGGGGAGACAACAAATTTGGATATTGACGAACATCGGGCTCGTGTAATATAGTTAAACACTAACCAGCAATTTGCATGTGATGCAATTATGGAGAAAATAACATTGGACTCAAGTGGTGCTTTTTTATTAACGGTCCAGGAGGTACATGCTAGAATTTTTTATATAACGCATTATTAATTGGTGTAAGATCTCAAAATTCAATTGCTTTGGCAACTGCATCTTCTGGAGTAGCTCATCTCTTTTACCTAGAGGTCGAACAATGCATTAAAGATTCAAAATTCATTTAGAAACATTTTGGAAAATCAGTTGCTCTATTACTAAAGAATCGGCATTAGAAACTCTGTTGAAAATGTCTAAGCTAATAATTGGAATGAAGCACCCATGGTAAATCGTTGCGATATTGAAGCTTTGGATAAAATGCTAAAACATATTGAAGCTATGGATAAAATGATGGTTCTCAGAGGAAATTTTTGACAAGTTTTACCAGTAGTATCAAGAGGGAAATAAGAAGATATAATGAAAGTTAGCTTAATTTTCTCTTACTTATGGCATTTGCTTGTACATCTACCATTAATTGAGAATATGAGGGCAAAACTCGATCTCACTTTCTGTGATTACTTATTGAGAATTGGAAATCAAATAGAGCAACATAGTTGTAAGTGTATTAAGCTTCCAAATGATATTATTATACCATATGAGGATGAAATACATCTTTGAAAATTTTAATACATCATGTCTTTCCAAATGTAGAAACATATGCTCACAATTTACATTTGATGGCAAACAGAGTTATTCTTACGTCTAGAAAATTTTTGTTAGAACAAATTCATGGTTAAATTTATACCTACTATAGTTTTGACGAAGTAATTGATAAATTTGAACTAAGCCTTCAAGAAGATTTTTTAAATAGTTTGACCTCAAATGGTATTCCACTGCACGAACTGAATCTTAAAGTGAACTATCCTGTAATGCTGTTACGTAATATCAATCCATTCGAGGGGTTACACAATGGAACAAGTCTTACTTGTCAAAAATTTGAGAAAAATGTAATTCTTACTGAAATTGCAACTGGTGAATACTATGGAAAACATGTTTTCATACCAATAATTACTTTCACAACTTTACAAAGTTATCAAAGCTCAATTCCAAGAACTCAATCGCATATTATGCCATGTTTTACAATGACAATAAACAAAGCACAATGACAAACACTTGGGTTTTGTTGGTTTATATCTTCCATAACCAGTCCTTGTTATTGTCCACTTTATGTAACACAGTCAGAGCTAAAACAAGCAAATCTTTAAAAGTTTTACTTAGCCCATCAGTCCCTGAAAATGCACTCTTAACATGTACTAAAAATGTTGTTTATAAGGAAATTCTTTCATTCGTACATCCATAGAACTATAACATTACAATAAACAATTTTTTCTGTTACGCAAATCTTACTTCCCTTTTTCTAAAATGCAATTCAATGACATCAAAATGCATTATCGTATACTTTGCGAACATACCTACAACAATTTGAGAAACATATTTCTTAGAAAATACGGTTTGTTCTCTTTTACTTCGTCTTTTGTTTTCTCTTCCCTCATTTTTATTGTTATTACTATAATTGTTATTCCCTAATTCCAATCAATCTTGGACATAAACATTTTTAACATGATTAATGCATTTAATTTATGGCAGGATCTATTATTTATTTGAACTACTGTATTATTAATTAAATAACAGAGTCCGTAGATTCAAATCTTAGTAATTTGTTATTCACAAGGAGTTGTAATTTTGAGATACAAATTATATATGACCGAATCATAAATCATTTGTGGTCGTATGTAATAATGAGATATGAATATCGTTATTACGAATAGACTATCACATGTGACATTTCTTACTTGTGAAGTAAGTATCTGATTTCACAAGTTAAAGTGTAGTGACACTTTTAATGAACATGTGAATGTTTTGTTATAGAACAAAACGTTGGAGACATGTTTGAGAGATTCCACATGGATAACTATTTGGTAGTGAAATTAGTCATTCGACTTGAGATTATCATAGTGCCTTATACTGTGACAATCATATTTTGGTGATGTTGGATGTTGCTTTGCCAAGAGTCACTAATACGGCATTGTTCGGGGTATTTCAAGAATCATATGAAAGTTTTGGCAATGTTGGATGTTGAACTATCGAGAGTTGCTAATACAGTATCGTTCGGGTATGTCAAGAATCATATTAAGGCTAAGAATGATCAATAGAGGATTCATCACTCTTAGATAATAAGAGATTATGATCTACATTTCATTTAGTTAAGTTGATAACAAAATCGTTGGTCAATGTGTACTCATAAGTCGAAAAGAGTTTTTGACTTACATTAACTTAATAATAGGATGCAAGATATGATCAATAATCGAGATTGACACGCTTCATATCTCGTTAATTGATTGAATCATATTAACAAAGGGATTGTAGTTTCACGGTAAATGAATAAGTTTAGTTTTGTCATATCACGCGACATTTCCCGTCATATGTGTTGCCTTGACACACTACTAAATGTTGATCTGGGACGATGAATGTGAATTAATTAATTTAGGTGAATTAATGATAAATTAAAAGGGTACTTTGATTAGATAAAAATAAGAATTCATGTCGTTTGGTATCATGATCAGGAACCTAATGGGTCACACACAAAACGAGAACTAAAAGAATGAAAATACTAATTATTAATTGACAAGTGTTAGACAATTAATTAATTGAGTTACTTAATAATGGACAAAATTAATTAATGGACCGTGTTTAACATTGGACCAAATTAAGTTTAAGTGTCGGGTCAAATCCACTGGACTTCTATTAATAATCAGCTAGAGTTTGAGAAATATACAACACAATTCATAATCTTACTAGCTTAAGAAAAGAAACACTTACACTCTCATTCTTGTTCCCCGTGTAGATTTTTATTGGAGGCTGGACAATTGGATAATTGTGGATTGCAGACCGTGATTATTCATGTTCAAGATAAGCAAACAAGTTTGCAGAATTCAACAAAGGTATAATTTTTATCACAAATTCTTTCCGAACTCAAAGAAAATCCTTGGTGGGAATAGAAATATTGTTTAAATTCCGCTGTGCATGTTAAATAAATTCCCAACAACAGTATCAAAGTTTACTTTGTGCTTGTTAGAAACTGTTCTGCATCTTGGAATAATCAAAAATTAATTGTTCATATTTTTCTTGAATATAACAATCTAGAAAATTATTTTTCATTTTAAAAAATTTGTGTTTTAAAAGAAAATGAATTGTTGGTCGAAAATCAAATAGGACGGTAGAAAAAGGCAACGACGTCTGGAGGTAGCAGCCGTCGCTGGCAGCAATAGGCAATGACGTGAGGAGTGCTACCGCATGCAGATGCAATACGCTCCAGCATGTTTGACACTACACTGCACCGTACAGTAGCAACGAGCACCACTGCGTGTTGTGGAGTGCTAGTCGCCGCTATTGATGCTATCAGCAGCGTGCGGCATTGCTATTTGTTATTGCAACAACACCAGACTCTTCTACCATTTCCTGGCGGTAGAGGTACTCCGCTATTTGGACCTCAGAAGCGGTGTCGACAATGGACGGCACCGCCTGAAAGGATGAAGAAAATTTTAGGGTTAGGGTTATCGGGTGTAAGATTGGAGACGGGGCCTCAGTTACAATTTGAGAAATTTCAGGCCCTTGCTTTCAATTTTATTTCTAGGGTCAAATTTGCTATTTTGAAGAAAATAGTGTGTCATGTAATTTGCGAAATTGCGAGACCTGTTTATAATTTTAAAACATGGGTTAGATTGCAATTTTCCAAATGGGTTTTGAATATAATTTTGAAAAATGTTTTAAATTAGATTTTTAAAAGTTTGACCTTAAAATTTCAATTTTGAACAATTTAAAATTGACGCCTTTTATATTATCATTAAAATTGGATTTTAACTTAAATATTAAATTTTCACCCTAAATTGTATTTTATTTTATTTAGGAGTTTTATCCTAAATTACAATTGTTACGGGCCTTTAGAGGCCCTCCACCTAGTCCATCTAGGTCATCCTTCATGTATTGCGCTACTTAATTCTACGCTGCCACATGGTGGACGAACTGAATTTGCACCGGACGAACTAAATTTATATTGGATAAACTGAATTTGATAGCTTGAACAGAAACGCTACTGCTTCCTCATAGAAGAGTTGAACACATCCGCCATACATGACGGGTGTAAAGGCCCGCACTCCACTACGTTCCATATTCACCTCCCCTAGCCTGCAAAGATCTTTTATGAGGAGATTTCTCCAAAGTCAAGTCCTTAGACTGATTGATGGGATGTGTGTCAGGCTATAAACGGTCAACTCATGTTGCTATGTCAGAAATCATTTAATGCCCGCCAACCTATGGATTGACAAATTGACGCCTACGAAAAGATGACCCATCCGGGATCTGAAGCCATGTGTCCCTCCATCCAACGGTTATCCCCTTTCTTTCTCAAGTATAAATACCCCTATACTATGATAAGGGAGGGGTTCCCATTCTGATTTTTGCATTCTAGTCTTTTAACTCTAAAGAGCCTTTCACTATATTCGCACACATTCCAAACCACGTCCGCGTGACCACTTCACCGTCGGGCACCGCTTTTCAGTTTACTGAAATACTGACTTGACCATTGGAGTGCTCGCGGACGCTTCCATCCCCACTGGAAAAGGCCACGAGTGACCGTGCACAGAGAGGAGCTTACATGGAGTCTCGTTCTGTTAGCCACGTGTCGTAACCATTTTTCGAGGTCAACAGATTGGTGCCGTCTGTGGGAACGTTACTGTAACCAAGAGTTCCCCACAAAAGAAAAAGCTTATCGAAATATTTGGTTGATATTCTCCCTTGAAAAATGGATTTGTTCTTGAAGAAAGAACAATGGGAAGCCATAAGCGAAGTTGCTGTAATTTGGAAGAAGACAATTAGCAACTCCAAACCAATGAGTTTCAGCAACGAAGAGGTGAACTCGAGAAGGGTAAGGGAGATCTCTGAACAAGAGATCATCCGGAATAATATCACACACCAAAGGCCCCATCATCGGTATTGCAGGGGTGGAAGAACTATTGCGCGACTAACTGCCGAAGTGGCTCGCATGACTATTAACATGAGAGACATTGCGGCCCAAAATGCAGCCATGCAAGAACTCCTCATACAGGTACAAAATTAAGGTGGCTTCCAAGCCTCTCAAAATCCTTCATACTCAGTCCGTGATCAACAAGCCGAAGCAGAGCTCAGTCGGGACTCATTCTAGTCAACAAATAGAGGTTCCAATTGAAAGGAAAGTGGGAGTAGACACTTCCAACTATACCATCCCCCAGCTGATGATGCCTAAGATGGAGAGGATAACTTCCCTTCGGATTATGAAGAGAAGCCTCAGAGGTCTACAAGCGTGTTTGATCGAATCGGACGAATGCCTAGAAATAGGGATCAGTCCACCCATCAGCCAGTTCACCTCCAAGAGCAAGCACAAAACCAAATAGCCCAGGCTCCTCTGCCTATAAATAGGCGAGAGAGGTGAAGCTTGGTGGATTGAGGGAATCAAGACAGAACATCACAACAGCCACCCCGCTACATCGCTGATGGGAACGATTCTGATAGACTATGTCGATCCTTAAGAAAGTATTTTTGAACCAGTACTTGTCTAGGAAAGAAGGAGAAACGCTAATCCAGCGCCTCCAGGACATGAGGCAAACAACGGGAGAGACGCTAAAAAACTACCTCACCCCGTTTTACTGATGAGATTACCTATTGCGAACAAGTCACGTACAAAGAAGCCCTCTCTACCCTAAATGGAGGGTTGAACATGAATACGTTGTTTTGGAGAGATGTCCGAAGTAAAAACCCCTCTACCTAAGATGAACTAGTAGAGATGATGAGAATTGAAATTGTCAATGAAGAGATGATTGATCATCGGAATAGGGCGGCACAAGGACTTCCTCTGCCCTAGAGGCAGATCGGTAGAAGGCCTACCTCACAAATCGTAAGCCAGCAATGGACTCAGGTTGTACATGCAGTGGCTCCCACTTCGGGATAGGCGTTGGCTGCAGCCACTTTGAATGTTGTACCAATGTTGGCTTATGAAAATATTGGACCTGGTCATAATGGTGTAGCTAGAAATCCTGGGGGGACCCTTTACCTCTAGGAATAGAGGAAGAGGCAGAGGGCCAAGAAATAGGCCCCATGAAGAACCATGGCCCGATTACACATTCCACCGTTTTCATGGCCATGATACAAATGAATGTTGGGAGGCCACTAGGTTTACAAGAAGCAACCCCTGTAGAACAAGGGAGAACCGCTATCAGGATGAAGCTCCTTGGTAGAACTCGCCAATAAGGGGCAAGGCGAGGCGACATTCGCCTCGGTATGATAAAAATGAGGACAGAGAGAGACCCAGGGACGAACAGTGACCTAGGAGAGACCTGACCGCCACAAATGAACACCAATCCATTCAAGAATCGACACAATCAATGGGGGACCACACGTAGGAGATGAGTCCAGAAATGTGCAAAAGAATTACACCAGGGATGCCAAAGACCCGCATATGGCCAGCTATATTGTAAATCAATCCCAAAGGATGAGGTCTGTAGAGCCTATTGCATTCACTCAGCAAGATGCGGTGGGCGTACACTATCCCCATTGCGATGCACTAGTGATGAGAGCCGTGGTGGCTCGAAATGGATTAAAGTGCATGCTAGTAGACAATGGGAGTTCAGACAATATTCTATTCGGTTCTGCTTATGATAAGTTGGCGGTAGACTATAAACTCATCCCTATGACTTCTCCTTTGTACGGGTTCACCGAAGATAACATTATTCCAAGAAGAAGGATTATCGTGGGACCCCGCCTCTAGTAGCACACCACTTCATGGAATTCTTGGTAGTTGACCACCGGTTTGCATACCATAGAGTGCTAGGAAGGCCAGCCTTGAAGGAGTTATGGGCTATTACCTCCATCCATCACCTATGCATGAAATTCCCCACTGAAAGAGGAATAGCCACCGTCCAAGGTGATCAGATGGGCTCAAGGGAGTATTACCTCAACTCCTTGAGAAAGGCTGACCACGGGGAGTCAACATGGTGCTCCTTGATACTGAAATGTTTGACATCCCTGAAGAAGGGCAATCCTCTACACAAGGGGAATGATGTAGAGATGGTAGAGGCTTTTGTGAAGGACTGACCTAAAAAGGTAGCCCTGGATGAACTGGATCCTTCGAATTATTGAATTCGAATCACAAACTGCTCCAATGGAAGAACTAGAAAGCTTTCCTGTGGATTCCCAAGACGCTTCTAAAGTTTTACAAGTAGGAAAAGATTTGGAAGAGGAAACAAAGAAAGAATGGAAGGACTTCCTTCTCAAGAACTCAGACATCTTTGCATGGAAATATGAGGACATGATCGGAATAGACCCGAAGGTTAGTTGCTACCATTTGCAGATTGATCCGAGTCAAACCCCACACAAGAAAAGGAGGAGAGCCCTAAACGCGGAGATGTATGAGGCTTTGAACGAAGAAGTGGAGAAATTGATGAATAATGGCTTCATCAAAGAGGCCGCCTATCTTAAGTGGATATCCAATCCTGTGCTGGTAGAGAAACATAATGGCGAGTGGAGAGTGTGCATTGACTTATCCAATCTCAATCAGGCTTGCCCGACGAACAGTTTTCCACTTCCTCGAATAGACTAACTGGTAGATTCGATCGCTGGATAAGAGTTGATAAGTTTCATGGATGCTTATTCGGGTTATAACCAAATTCCCATGTACTCGGAAGATGAGGACATCACTTTTTTCATTACGGATAGAGGACTATACTGTTACAAGGTGAGGCCCTTTGGATTGAAGAATGTTGGAGCCACCTATAAGAGGCTAGTAAACAAGATGTTCCTGATCAGCTCGACAAAACGATGGAAGTCTACGTTGATGACATCCTCGTGAAGAGCCTACAAGCCAAGGAACATGTGAGGCACTTAGATGAAGCCTTCCAAATTCTAAGAAGATACCAGATGAGGCTAAACCCTTTCAAGTATGAATTTGGTGTGGCATCCGGTAAGTTTCTAGGATACATTGTAAATCAGAGAGGAATTGAAGCCAATTCGGAGAAGATTAAGGCTTTGATTAGAATGAGGTCACCTCAGAAGCTGAATGAGGTACAACGACTTACTGGCAGGGTGGCCGCACTCAACCGCTTCATATCCAAAGCCACTGAGAAGTGCCTTCCCTTCTTTAAGATCCTCAAAGGAGGGAAGAAGTTTCAATGGACACCAGAGTGTGAGGAGACATTTCAGGTACTGAAAAGTTACATTAGACAAGATCCCTTCCTATCCAAACCCAAAGTGGGCGAATCGTTGTTGCTTTATCTAGCTGTGTCCAATGATGCCATCAGTTCGATTCTTATAAGGAAAGAGGAGACGTACCAGTTGCCCATTTACTACATAAGCAAAACCTTGTTGCCAGTAGAGGTATGCTACCCAGACATAGAAAAGCTCGCTCTCTCCTTGATCACCGCATCTCGAAAGTCGAGACCATACTTCTAGTGAAGAAATTAGCCGTCAATAGTGACTCGCAACTAGTAGTGAACCAAGTCAATGGCAATTTTATGGCCAGAGATAAGCACATGGCGGTATACCTGAAGCTAGTCATGGATTTCCTCCGAAGCTTCGAAAGGTTCGAGCTAATACAAGTACCCTGCCTTGAGAACTCCTACGCCAATGCTCTGTCAAAATTGGCTAGTAGTAAGGATTTCGAACTTCTCAAGGTGGTTCTCATATAACACTTTGTTGAACCTTCAATTACAAAGGAAGAAGAAGTGATGTGGATTGAAGGCACCTATTATGGATGCAACCTACTATTACTTTTCTCAAAGAACAAATTGTACCAACCAATGAAGCCGAAGCTCACCAACTTCGGAGGAGGGCTGCTCACTTATCCTGTAGGATGATGTGTTGTACAAACGAGGTTTCTCATCCTCCTTCTTAGGTGCACATGAGGTGAAGATGCAAATAATATCCTAGGAAGATCTATGAAGGGGTTTGTGTCAATCATTCTAGAGGGTCAGCACGACACACAAGGTACTCAGACAAGGATACTACCTACCCTGAAAAGGGACTCGATACAATTCGTACGCAAGTGTGATAAATGCCGGCATTTCTCTAACGTGCAAAGATAGTCCTCACAAGAACTCACAGTTGTATCAAGCCCTTAGCCATTTGCCAAGTGGGGAGTTGATTTTATTGGTCCATTGCTAAAATGGAGGGGCAAAGCCTGCTTTGCCATTGTTGCAATTGATTGCTTTACAAAATGGGTTGAAGCAGAACCATTGGCCAAGATTACCGAAGTGAACACTTCCAAATTCCTCCGGAAGAACGTTATATGCAGGTTCGGCATACCCCACTCTGTGGTTTCAGATAATGGTAAGCAATTTGATAACAAGAAGATTAGGGACTTGTACAATGAGCTCGGAATTAAAAAGTATTTCTCAATGCCTTATCACCCCAAGCTAACGGCCAAGTCTAAGCGGTCAAGAAGACCATCAAATGCACCTTGAAAAGAAAGTTAGATGCTTCAAAGGGGGCAAGGATTCACTACAACAAAAATAGCCTACGGCAACGTTTGGACGTGTGTTGCAAATCCAGGTGTTGTCGTAGAGTGGGAGGGCTACGACAACATTTGCCAAACGTTGAGGTAGAGGGCTACGGCAACATTTGGAAAAATGTTGCGGTAGAGGTCTACCGCAACATTTGAGGAAACGTTGCGGTAGACCTCTACCGCAACGTTTTTCCAAACGTTGCCGTAGCC
>CAIGRT010165408.1:0-10585 GCA_903798405.1 Fraxinus platypoda | reverse complement strand
TTCTTTTCAATTTTTCACATTTTATGTGTAGATTTTTCTCCATTAAGCGACTAAGATAACTCATGTAACGAGTTTTGTGCCGATAACTCCAAGTCAGTTAACCACAGAGTATCAGGTTATGAGAAACCCCTTGAACTTACTTGTTCGAGTCACATAGGTTTCGAAAAGAGTATAAGATAAAACTTTTTTTTTTAAATGGAGATATTATAGTTTAAGTCTACTAAATTAAGGTCAATCCATATTCAACGTCACCTTACCAACGGATGATAGCCATCTCAAATCTCACACACGCGGTTAAGACTTACTCACAAGATCATAGTATGTGCAGTGCAGATAGTATATGAAGAAACATATACTAAATATTCCATAAACCTAAACAAAGTAATGGAAAATATGCTACAACATATTAATTAAACTCATACTTCATCACAACACACATGTTCAAGTAAATCATATGTCATGCTGTAATTAAATAAATAAAAAATTCCCCCTTTTTTTATTTTTCAATTTTTTCAAAATTTTTATTATTTTTAAAAAAAAATCAAACTACCTAACAAGCAAAAAAATAAAAATAAAAATGAAATGTATGCAATAATGAATGAATTACAATTAATAAGTATAAGCATGCATAAAAAAAACTTAATAAATTAGGTATACAAACACTCTTACCTTTGAGGACTGTGATCAATTTCAAAATTTTTCAGATTACTCTTTTTAACCCAAACTTGTCTAGTGGAAGACTTATTCTGAGTCAATTGTATCATTAACTTAGTCAAATGACTCACTTGATTAGTGAGGAAGTCAATCCGACCATAAAATCCCGATGTATAACTCTAGAGAAAATCTGATTTCTATTTCTATTCAGGAATTTATGACACCTAGACCTTATGTGTCCAACTCACCACAACTGAAATAAGTAGGGATAAACATAGGTCCAAAGTTATGTAGTCATTAATATATATTCCTAGATTGGTAGATCCTACGTTATTTAGTAGGCCTTTGTCCTACAATACCCTTATTCTTGAGTTCAGGATCCAGAACATACATAGGCTAGTTGGTGCATGGATAAAAATGGTTTTGAAAGTACTAGCCCTATTATGATCGGTCTACTTATATCCTAGACCTCCCTTGTTCCCAACATGCTTATTCAACAGAAAAAGAATGTCTAGTTTCTGAGATCCACTAGAGAAAACAAGAAGTTGAAACTTGAAATATTCAAGTTCACTTAGAGAGTTCTTAACCTTGATTTCTAATTTATTCTCAATGGTCGGCTCACTAACTCTCCTAGAGAACTTGTCAAGTTCACCAATAAGACCCTTAATCTTAGACTCTAGGGATTGATTCATAATATCTAGTTTATTGAGGCAAAAGATAGACTCCTGAAGGTCAGCTACAAGTTTCTCTCTAACTAGCTTAAGTTCATTGACCATTTTAAGCACGACTTTATTCATCTTCTTAATCTTAAGACTTTTCAAATAATTTTTGATAAGCCACACGAATATCTTCCTCATCTTCATAATCTTCCTCAGATTGCTCACCGTTATCGACTTCCTCAACCTTCTCACTGTCCTTATCAAATTCAGTTTTAATCCTAGCAGTGAAAGCCATAAACTTCCCACTTTCTTCATGTGTGGACCTCTCACTTTGATTATTCGAACTAGACTCGTCATCATTGAGAGTTGTATTCATAGCTTTACCCCGATTTCTCTTACCATTAGGGTACTCACTTCTATAGTGACCAAAACCTTAACACTTATGATATTTTACAGATTTAGATCTCTTTCTAAACTAAGTGGAATCACCTTTGTGTCTCTCTTTTATCTTTTTCTTATTTCTAAATATTTTTTTGAAAATTTTTAACAAAGTATGTTATTTCCTCATCATTAAGTGATTCTGAATCAGAAGAATCATATGATTTTTCCCTAACAGTGTTCAATGCTATAAAATTGTTCTTCTTAGGTTGCGATATAGTGAGTTCATAAGTTTGGAAAGATCCAACCAATTCATCAATCTTAACAGCATTTAGATCATTGATCTCCTCGATAGTCGTAATTTTATGCCTAAATCTCTCAAGTAAGGATCTCAAGATTTTTCTGATAATCTTAGACTTAAGAATTCTCTCACCTAAGTTAAAGTTAGAGTTAATTATGTTATTGAAGCTCGCATAAAAGTCATCGAAGGTCTCATCATCCTTCATCCTAATCTCTTCAAACCTAGTGGTCAAATCTGTAATTTAGAATTCTTACCGGCCTAAGATTCCTCATGTGTGATATGTAAAATATCTCAAACCTCTTTAACAACTTCACACATAGGCACACGCCTAAATTCTTCAGGTGATACATCCATAAATAGAGAATGAAGCCCTTTACTATTCCAATTACACTCATCTAAATATTTATTAGACCAAGTTGAAATATTAGCAGAGGTAACTACACCAGCAATATGGTAGATGGGGAGGTCCAACCATTCATTACTCTCAACCAAATATGCT
The DNA here is from genome assembly GCA_903798405.1 of Fraxinus platypoda. NCBI lineage: Eukaryota > Viridiplantae > Streptophyta > Magnoliopsida > Lamiales > Oleaceae > Fraxinus > Fraxinus platypoda. The sequence continues at coordinate 8,094 of CAIGRT010165408.1, read as the reverse complement.
CATCCATCGATTTCAGGAAGATACTCATTTTAACTTTCCAATAGGCATAGTGTCTGCCCTCAAAATATGGCGGGACAACGAACTACTTATCTAGAAAACTAGAGTTAGGAATCGAATTTGGGTTCTGATCCACTTGAAGTTACTAGTTCGACCCTAAAATCACATAGAGGGAGTGAATAGGTGAATAATGCAGAATTAAAAATTATCGTTGATTAATATTGCAACAAGTCACAATAATTAATTACTCTAGATTTAGTTCACATGAGTTAATTACCCTATGTTGAATTGCCAGCTTGTATGAAATTAATAATGTAAACAATAGAAAGAATTGAGATGAAGAAAACCCTTAACTGGTAAAAAAACTCAACGATCAAGCTAATAGTTTCCACTATAGACAATAAGAACTTACAATATGATCCACCCTAGAAAATTCATTAGACTCGCTGATTTAATTCCCGCAATTTTCAAGACCCGTTGGAACGTACTTTACTCACACCTGTGCTTCTGGTCCAACCTCCCTCAAACTTCAGCAATCTCTGAAAATTATTGAGAAAGTACCTTCCTGATTATATTTAGAAAGTGAGATGTTTTGGATTATATAAATTTGATGTTTTTCCCCAACTTGTGGTTGATTGGTCTCAAGAATTAAAGATTTAATCTCGATGTTTGAATATGTTCTTGGATCTTGGAATGATGTTATGAGGATATAATATAATGATCAACTACTAACAAAAACATACTGGACATTGAGTATTTATAATAAGAGGTTTTTGAATAGTATATGATAGATAGAACTTTTGAAAATCGCAAACTATTATTTCTCGAAAAACAATATCGCCCGAGTGCCAGACTAGCGATAAGCAAGCGACAGGTGTATCGCTCAAGAAAGAATTGGGCGATAATGAATGTGTTTTTCCGCTTGAGCATCAGTTAGGCGACAGGCTAGCGTAAATTCGACAACTCTTTCTTCATATTCCATACTCGAACTTAAAGACTCCTAGTTCATCTATACAACCCCCAAAAGACTCCTTGACTTTTACAACTCTTTTCTAATTATCCTTTTCTTTTATAATAATCATTTTGTCTAAAGAATTACCAATACAATATAATTCCTAACATACTTTATTTCAACAATTCAACTTGTCTTAATTCCCACTCTTCCAAATTCCAAATGCACTACACAAACAAAATAAAAATAATAAAAATTGTGGGGTCGCTTGACCCCACAAAACCCCATGTGGGTTCGCCCCTGAACACAAGGGTGTTTCTTGTACATATCTTCACACGAGAATGAACTACTAATGTTCTTGAATTCTTGGTGTGCTCTCTATATACAATGACCTCCATCGATTCTACTCGACTAACATCTCTAGATGCAAAAATTTTGTCAATAATGCTATGTGATATAAATAGTTGATTACAATGGCTAACTAAGTGAAGGCAATTGTCCGACTACCACTATGATCGATCGACTAACACGATGATCGATCGACTGTCACGATCGACCAATAGGTGGTCTACCACTAGGAAACTCGATCTTCCACTCTATCCCCCAATGATCCAATTATTCTTTTCACAGATAAGAAATCACATGGTGACTACATCTGATTTCGTTAACCATCTGGTATCATATTCATAGAACATAAAGTTTAATGAAAATAGTAGTTCACAATTACAAAACAAAAATGCTCATTGTTGACCCAAAAAAATGTGCCAACAGAATCCCCGCCACGTCCCCTCTGATCATGTCGTATTTCCAATATTTTAAAAATCGACCCAATTATGAACTCTGTTGACCCCAAAAAATGAGCTCAACAGAATCCCCACCATGTCCCCTCCACGTGGACATCACCTGCACACTGAACACCCCGTTAGGAGGCAAAGGCCGCCGGTCGACAAAAATGTCTGGAGACCGTTTGCACTCTGAAGGTCAAGTCAACTGCTGAACGAGGGAAATATTAGTGCAAGAGGGGAAAATGATAGGGTTAGAAAACATACCTTAATTATGAAGTGAATCACATATATATAGGAAATGTAAACGGGCCACATGGGCCTTGTCCAACCCCAAAATCGAGGCTCATGAGGCTTTCCAACGATGAGGCCCTTCAGCCGAGGCTTTTCACAATGAGGACATCCAATTCGAGGTTCCCTTAGGCTGAAGCCCATGCTATCTTTTAGAGGACCCTCTAAGTTAATGGCACGTCGGTATGTGGGACCCTTCCTATCATGTGGGTGCCACGTAATTTACGGGAGTAACAATAGTCCCCCAAGTCTGAGTCGTATATTCATGTGCGGGTCGGACTTTGAAGTATTGGTTGTCAAGTTGGTGAGGTCTTACAGATTGCCTCAGGAATATGTGTGGCAGCTTGAACAAGCGAGGGCTTACGAATTGCCTCGAAAGATAGATGCTGTATATAATTTGTCGAAATTTCGACAGCGTCTTCTCTATAATATGGACTAAACCAATCATGTAATACAATACAACTTATCCACTGTACATATACCAAATAAATTTGGGGTCCATTTGCCCCTCAAATTACTCATGACGATAAAGTGAATAATGACATTTTAAATTTCTCCGAGATATAATATGTGTCATAACCTGCTAGGATTGATGTGAAGTACATACTTGGCCGCAATAATATAATGCATAAGCTAGCAATAATAATGTAATGATACTAAGATACCAGTTCACAATAGTCCCCCAAGTTACTTTTGTTTAATGTATTGCCATGCTCTTTAGTATAATTCGAACTTAGTCCACTCCAATAATAATATCAAACTCATAATTTTGTATAAGTGTTAGAAGGTGGTGCACCTTTAACTTCGGATGTGCTTTCAAGCTTGTTTGTTTGCAACATAACTACTTAAGGCAATGCTCTCTTAGAGCTTCAGGCTCTCTTAGAGCTTCAAACAACATACTCTTTTAATTTCATGCTCTCTTAGAGCTTGTTTGCTTTGTTTGAGTTGAGGTTTTCTTGGAATTTCTGTCTTTTATTCAAGTACCCTGCTTTGTACAGAAATACGCAAGATCGGAAGGTTTACCCATTCCGAGGTTTTCAACATAAACTCGTGCTTACCTTTAGGGGATCAGTTTTATTTACGTCTGATACTTTATAGGCTCTTTGCCTTTATGAAATAACTTCGAGGCTCTTAGGCTTCGCGAAATAATTTCGAGGCTCTTAGCCTTTGTAAAAGAAACGTCGAGGCTCTTAGCCTTCACGAAATAATTTCGAGGCACTTAGCCTTTGTAGAATAACTTCGAGGCTCTTAGCCTTTGTAAAAGAAACGTCGAGGCTCTTTAGCACTTCAGACTTTGGTCTGATTTTATTTATAATTTGCACAAGTATAGCCAGTTCGCTTGCCTTTCTCTTTCTAAGCATGGGGTAGAGTGGTCCGCCCATGTTGAGGCTTCCTTAACAACTTTAGTTGTTAAAGGCATGTGCCACACTTCGCGAGCGCAAATGTAGTCCTTCTTGGGATCTAACTCCTCGTCAAAGTGCTCACTCGTCTCTTCATAGGAACGGATCGTCTATGAAAAGGCTTCTCCTTTGAGCTTTGTCAACATGAGGTACTTTATAATTTTTTGAACTTGTGCAAATTTAATTNCATAGGAACGGATCGTCTATGAAAAGGCTTCTCCTTTGAGCTTTGTCAACATGAGGTACTTTATAATTTTTTGAACTTGTGCAAATTTAATTTTTCAGATTGCGAACTTTGTTTCCTGAATAAGGACTCCAAGATATTCCAATAACTTTCTTTATTCAAGGAATGAGGACTGCCTCTTACTTTATTCAAGGAACGATGACCTCGAGATATCGCACCTTTTCCTTTTTTCAAGGAACGGGGATTTCATGATAATGCCTCTTCCTTTATTCAAGGAATGAGGTTTCCAACCAGGGATAAGCATCTGGCGTGGTGGGGAATAAACATCCCGCAAATAGCTCTCAAACTATCGGAGTCTTATAAGCGGGCCTCAGAATGACGAGGTCTTACAGTTAGGCTCAACGATGTGAGAAGTGAGGAATAACCATCTCGCGAGGCCAGGAATAAACATCTGGCAATTTGCCTCTTTCTTTTTTCAAGGAATGAGGACTGTCTCTTCCTTTATTCAAGGAACGATGACCTCAAGATATCGCATCTTCCTTTATTCAAGGAATAAGGACTTATAAATATGCTGCCTCTTCCTTTATTCAAGGAATGAGGACTTCGAAAAATACTGCCTCTTCGTTTATTTAAAGAACGAGGACTGTCTCTTCCTTTATTCAAGGAACGAGATCTTCAACCAGGGATACGCATCTGGCGTGGCGGGGAATAAACATCCTGCAAATAGCTCTTGAACTATAGGAGTCTTATAAGCGGGCCTCGGAATGACGAGGTCTTACAGTTAGGCTCAACGATAGTAAGAAGCGAGGAATAACCATCTCGCGAGGCCATGAATAAACATCTGGCGATTTGCCTCTTCCTTTTTTCAAGGAATGAGGACTTCATGATAATACCTCTTCCTTTTTTAAGGAACAAGGACTTATAAAATATGCTGCATCTTCCTTTATTCAAGGAATGAGGACTTCGAAAAATACTGCCTCTTCCTTTATTCAAGGAACAAGGTCTTCAAGAAATGGCCTCTTTCTTTATTCAAGGAATGAGGACTTCATGATAATGCCTCTTTCTTTTTCAAGGAACAAGGACTTATAAAATCCTACTTCTTAAATAAATAAGAAATCCACTAGCTGGGGGATCGTGTTCGATTAATAAGAAAATCACGAGGGCTCGCTCGGAAATATAATTTCTTTAGCACAAATGAACCACGACATCATCAAGAATTACAATAGCAAATTTCACATACGTTCACAATTCGTCATCATGGATATTGTATTAATTCATGCACACCTTAGATGATACATCATTGTAAATTTAAAATGCAAATAGAAGAATTTTGCCACGTCTAACTCAAATTTTGACATTACCTATCTTCAATATTAAGGTCCCAATAAACAAATATTTGCTTAGTGGTAAAATTGCAAGTCCTCAGTTGATAAATAAATGGAATTGATGGCTTTAAAATGAAAGCGTACATGACTTCCAAATTAATGTGATCCATAATTTTCATATGAGCCTTTCGTATTAATAAAACCCCAAATTTCTATTTCATGCTATTTAGTTATGGTAAAACAACAATCGGTTTTGCTACACGACCCAAACGACTGACACTCAACTTGACCGCATGAGGTGGAAAATGGGAAAAAAAAAACTCAGTTTGAAATTCAAATTTTAAAAAAATCACTTATACCCAGCCCAAAAACCATACCCGTTTCACCCCAAAACGTAACCCTTCTCATATCACAAATTTCCCTCGTATTGATATTGTCCTAAATCATCCACTCATCTGTGCAGCGCCGATTGACATCGTCTCCAGCTCCTCAATAGTGACACAGTCGAAAACCATGGAATCCATGTTGTCGAACTACTCAGTCTTCCATTTCTGAGACATTCCGCTGCTCTTCGTTGATTCGTAGCCGCTACCGCCCATCTTCTCCGGCCTGATCTGGAGAAATCTCAGGTATATATGTATATATATTAAATAAAAATCAACTACATACAGTCACAAAGATTGCATATGTATATATATTAAGCGAAAATCAACTAGATTCCGTCAGAAAGACTACAGCTTTGAGGGTGGAATTGTAGGAGATTTTGGTGGAATTTTTAGCTAGTTGTGGTTTTCATATATTTCTTTTGTTTTAAATCAGTGTTCTGAAAAAAAACATGTACCCAATTATTGATGTGTTCATGTGTTCAGATATATTGTTTACGTTACTTTTTGTGCCTCTGGAAATAGTTCTTTTTTTTTAGATTGTTTTGTGGCAAGGAACAATGTTGATATTTGTGAATTCTGCTATATTTGTGAATTCTGCTATATTTGTGAAACTTGAAAATATCTGTGCGCGGAAAAAAAAAAAGAAAAATATTTATTGAAACATGTTTTGATTCTGTCGTTTGGTTTTCATTTGTTTCTATATATGTTGTTCTTATCATTTGTTTGGTGTTTGATACGTGCAGCACGAAATGTGGTTATTGGGAGTGGGTGAAAGAGGAGGAAATGGTTGCTGAATCAAGTTCAGTCACCAAGACTCAAGACCAGTCACCAAGTTCAGTCACCAAAATTCACAGGCCTGAGTTGAAGCAATCTCGTTTGATTGAAATTGTAATTTCAATGATGTAAATATATGGTTCTGTAAACTTGATCTCGAGTATTGTGGATGCTAGGATATTGGAATTTTGATTCAGTGATGTGAATTTCTGAAAATTGTGTTCAAACAAATGGTTATCTATTTGAGATTTTTATTTCTTTGTGCTTTGCTTCCTGTTTCGGACTCTGTAATTCCTAGAAAAAAATCGTGCCAAGAATTTTAGAACTTTACATTTCAATAAATATAGAAAAGCTCGTAAAAAGGAACAAAAGAATTGGTTAGCAATGAATCACAAACAGGTTAAGGATGAAATTCTTACTTTACTAGCCTAATTACATTCCATAGATGAAACAGGATTAATTTTGCAGAAAAGAATCTTATAATGATCAAGAATCATTTGCAACTAAATAAAGAGATTCTTGTCATTTGTAAACTTACGGTGGACTTGATTAAAGGATGAATTCATCACATAGCAAAAAAAATCATTCTGAATAACTAATTTGGACCAAAATGCGAGCAAACACAGACAAAATGCAAAAAGTGACGTCTTAAGATCAATTACATGGTTGGAAATTATACAAAACATTTTTTACCCTGGATTATACATAACCAGCAATATCGAACATCTATCATGAGTAACACACGTCCAACTAAATGCCTAGAGCTCATATGTTGGGGTTGATGATGTTATAGATGGTCCAACTTTTGCAGGTGCATCTGTATTTCCTCCATCAAAATGCATTTGTAGCCGTTGTGTTTCATTGCCAGCAGAGCTCATATGTCTTCTACCCAAACCTTCAAATGTCAGACCCACTTAAGTTTGTTTATTACATAGTAATGAATGTACTTAATGAATAATGTTTGCAAACCACTATGTTCTATATAAAAACTGATTTACCTTGCATATTGAATATAAGACTTGTTGACGATGGAGGGTTGATATATGTGGAGTGCAACTGTTGTGTGAATTGAAGATTTTGATTGCCACCCTACGTGAAATATCATTATCAGTAAATTGTATCTTTTCGTTGTAATTAAATCATACAAGAATGCTAACCATAAGGAGATGGGTATATGAGAAAGGTAGCGGCATGTTTAATTGTTGAGCTGACTGAGTGATGGGTGCAACATTTCCCATATTTCTTGTCCGAACCTTCGGTCTCTTCCCTTTGGTTGAACTCGAACTTGCCTGCAAAACACAGAATGACATTAGACATTATATCTATAACGACTTTACAACATTTCGATACCAAAATTTGTGCATTACCTTAACTTTGCTCGAACTCGATTCCAATGGGCTCTTCTTTCGGAGTTTCTTAGGGGCACCTTTTCTTTTCGCACATTCTGGATCCCTTATGCTACCACTTCCAATATCCTGTGATGCTCCACAATCGGAAGATTTCTGACTAATATGCGGGGATAGGTGGTTACTATTACTACTTGACTTCAACGTCATCATTTGTTTACATTGACTGTACATTGACTGTCGATCCAAGCAATTATGGCATCGGATTTGACTTCGCCATCTGCAGTCATGTCTGCCAACGTAGCAAAGCGTTGACACATTTTGTCGTACCTCAATTGTCCAGGAGTACTAACTAAACCATCATAATTCACTGCTACCCTCGTGTGGGCTCTATTGACATCTCGTCGCCATCTCCGCAGTATATATCTTTCCGAAACTGATTTCACATCATTACGGATCAATACGGCTATCGTATGTCTACAAATATTCCAAAATTTCTTTTCCTGTAACAAACAAATCAATTACAATATCAAATAATGTACAATTAAAAAATGTTTTATCTAACGATAATTCAAACTTAACGTACAAAGAAAATCATAGAACGAATCCCCTAAATTTGAACGATAATTCAAACTTAACATTATGCAGCAACCGTAG
>CAIGRT010165397.1:0-11235 GCA_903798405.1 Fraxinus platypoda | reverse complement strand
AGAGAGAAAGACGCGCAGAGAAGAGAAAGAAAGAAGAGAAGAGAAAAAAAAAATAGCAAATACCAGAAATTTTCACGTTTCGTCAATTTTTGGTGATATCTTTCCACTTTTGCGTATTTTTATTTTTACAATATGAATAACTAATTTTTATATTAGGGAAAACAATTTAGTCGACGTGTGATCCTTTATTTTTTTTATTTAAGATTTTTGTGATTTATTTATTTATGCATTGATTTTATTATGAGTTTAATGCATTAAATTTCTTGATCAATAATTTGATGATTATGTGAGTCTCTTACAAATCGAGAGGTGAGTTTGAGATTTAGACCATATAGTAAAATTCAGTAAATTAGTATAACGTGTAGAGATACATAGTCCCCGTTTGGTCTGGATTAAAATCTGATTTTAATCCAAGTCAAAGTCAAACAATCAATATTAACCACATCTTTTATGGGTCCCACAACTTTTCAACCACACATTTCAAAAACTTCTATCACAATCCATTAAAAATCTAATTTTAATCCCTACCAAACACCCTCTAAAATATTCTTAATCCACATCATTAGTTTTTTATTTTTATTTCCTATATCTTAAACTTAATTTATTTTTTCTTTTTCTTTTTTTTTTGTTGTAACTAGTGTTTCATTTAACTAAAATGATTAGCATAGAGATATAGAATTTAATTAGTTAAATAGGCTCAATGAGAACTCAAGTGGGATAAATTGAATACAATAAAAGAATTCGATCGAAAACTACATTATGTTATGAATCTTGAATTAAGAATAAAGGTGATCAATATATGAAATTGCTATACCTAATATTCATCACATATTTGAATTTTCAATCATCCATTATTTGCAATGTTTTTATATTTTCAATTAGTCAAAAGTAGTTAGAAAAATAATAATAATAATAATAATAATAATAATAAGCATTATAAACATTTACTTGCTTTTGTCAAATACGAGTTAAGAAAAATTAGATTAAATCATAAAGTATAGTTTTCATAGGAACGATATCTGGACTCATGGGTATATTATACTACTTGTTACGATATCGTACACTTGCGATATAAAAAAACGCAACATCTATCGTCCTAATTCTACAAGGAATTGTTAACAGAATATTGGTACAATCTCTAAGAAATTTAGGAAAATAAATGAATTGAGCCAAGATAAATGTTTGATTTTTATTTTTTTTTAAGATGATATATAGTCTAGCACTTGTGCTTATGGACCTTAATGCTGAACTCCTAAGATACAACGATTACTTTTCGTAATAGTAGATATTACAAGAAGAATGAGCCGACCAATGTTTTGAAGTCTCTTTTATGAAACCCCAGCAGAAAAGTCTAATACGAATCAACATTGTAGGAAAGAGCACAAGTGTTAAAAATGAAAAGATGTACTGATATATCTTGCAAACGGGTGCAAACATACACGATGTGATTGAAATGTAATGACGGAATATACATGTTCAGGAATCTCTTGCCGAGTCGCGTATTGGTGATGTAACTGTTTACGCCATGTGTCATTCTCTAGTTAACTAACTCTTATGTCACTTGTCATGTTTCAATTGAAATGCAATTATCTATTTAAAATAAAACAATACAAATAAATTGAATATTTATCTTTTTCAGAAAAATATACATATCGACTTGGGCCAAACCCAAGGCTACTTGAAGTGGCTAAAAGAGCTTCAAACTTTCATTTTGGGATCAAATTTTTCCATTTTGCCAAATTCAATTTTTAACTCCTCCTATGATCTAACTACTCGAATTTAATTTAAGCGGCCAAATATATTATGATAATAAACTAAATTCGAACTTTCATTCCAATTTAATTTGAGCGGCCAAATACATTATGATAATCTCCTCGGAGGAAAATGCATCCGGCATTGGAACTTCATTAATCGACTAAAGTTTTCCGCTTAAATAAATTGTGAAAATCGATTCATATACGACATAGATCGTTGGGCTTTAGTTGCAAAAATTTTATTATTCTCCAATATTGTTCAAAATTCCAATTACTGAATTGTTAAAATGAAAAGAATTAGTTGTTGCAAATGGTATTCCAAATATTTCAAGTATCCCATTTCAAAATGAAAAAAATATAACTTGAAAAATTACATATGTAAATAAAACCAGAAACTTTGGATCCCTCATCTGCTAAATGCAGATCCTTTCAAACAATACGAAGAAGATGAACATAGACTATGGACAAAAAGGTCTACCTAAACGAGTCCTATGACTTGGGATAGTGAAATGCCTTATTCTCCCTTCTTGTTCTTGCAAGTACCCTTCACAAAGGAAAGACTTTGAGAATTTATCTTCCACAACTCTATCAACGTCGTGCACAAATACGTCAGTTTCACCCATTTCTTTATTCCTCGCCATCAATCCGGCAGTGTATATGGCACTCATTCGTCCGGGAGCCCCATCAAAGTACCCGGTTGGGGCATCCACCATGATCAAATCCCATTCGATGTCATACATTTCACTAGGCAATCCCTTTAGAGCAAGTTTGCATTTCGAAAATCTAGGATCTTCCACAACTTTACATTCTTCTCTCATGCCAATCTCCATTAACTCATCAGCTTGAGTCACTTTAGTATCATATGAAACATGATATGATTCTAAGGTTGGTAATTGCTTCTTGATTTGCTCGATCCACGACTTGTCTTCTTCAAGGAAAACTGTTCGCCCTCCGTGGTTGAGTGCTGTCCACATGAGGCTGTCGTGGCCTAGGCCGAAGACTAAGAAGTTACATGGTGACTTTTTCTCCAGCACTCGTAAAGAGACAGATATTTCCTTAAAAGTTTGTTGTGGGGTTATGTTTAAGGTTACATAGTGAACCAGAGCATGTGCTAAAGAAGGCGAGATTTTCGTGCAGGTTGGTGCCAATGAAAGAGTGGAACAATCTTTTGAGTCGTAAGAATTCGCAGAGATGACAGGGGGGATTACTGATTTCAGTGAAGCGTTATGCTGTGGAGACGAGAAACTCGATCTAAGTATCAAGAACAGAAGGAAAAGAAAGAAAAAACAAACCAGAATGATCTTAAAATTGATGGGGTATTGTGATTTTGCTCTCATATTTCCCTTTTTTCTTGAGCTGGTTTTTTGGCTTGCAAATCTTGGGGTATATCAAGAATTGAAGAAGGTAAAGATTATAAGAGTTCGTAATTTTCCCCTTAGGATTGAAGCAAGATACGATAAGGTTGATTGAGACTAGAGAACTAATGATGTTTTCTGCTCTTGCAAGACATACATTTTCTTTCAGTTTGGTAATACAAGTTTTTAATAATATAAAGTGGTTGGGATATTAGGTATACTGAGATTGTTTATTCTACAAATAAAGTAACTTGTATGCTATCAATGTGATGTATATGCATGAGTTGGAAGTTTTTAAATAATTAGAATATGAGATGGTAGAAAACTTATAGATTGCAAATTTAAATGAATAAAAATATTTTATTTCTGTGATGTAAATAAAGAATTCTAAAAAAATCTCCTATAGCATCTGTTGGATCCACTAAAATTGTGGGTCAACTACACATTGCTAAGGAATATTTCAAAGTATTGCCAATGCACTTCAGCAACTCAGCTAGAGAAAATGAAGCGGAGGTCTCCAGCCTTTCACATGTCTTGCACTTTGGTCCTCAATCTTTAAAAATTAGTATTCACATCCTCGACCTTTTTATTTTTGATAGCATTTAGGTTTCTCGATGGAGGATCTTCCCCTGTATTTCACTAACAAGTTGACATTTTATTAAAATGTAAAATTTACTCTCGTTTTTAATTTGAATTTGAATTTGAAAATTAAACAGTTAATAAAATATTTAAAAATCTATTAACTAAAATCCTAATAACGTTTCTTAAAATAACTATCTAACTCGAAAGTAAATTAAATAATATATATATTAGGATTCCCATTTCTTCCCAACTGAAAATTCGACTCCGACGAGATAAATACAACTTCATTTTTCAATGAGAGCAATATTTTATCATGATAAAAAATGAAAATAGTGAAACCTTAACAACAACATACCAAGTGTGATGATCTTTCTCATTAACTAAATACCGATAGAAAATTCTAAAAATTAGCATATGGTTCAATTCATTCACAAAATGTCAATTGGCTTCACATAAGGAGGAACACAAGGGATTAGCACAGCACACGAGCATATAGAAACAAATTATTGCAACAATGGTACCTTGAATGTGTTGATAAGAAAACAATTCTACTATATTAAAAACGTAACTTTCATTTAAATGTGATGACCATTCAAACTGATTATATTCATGTGAATGATCTAAAAATTGTCTCGATGTGTTTAGAAAACACGTATAATGTGATGGCCTCGAATTTCATGATTTTTGGTGTTGCTATCGCAACCCTATATAGGGTGTGACACACCCCTCTAATTTTGGTCAAAGTTCGTTTTGGTTCTTGATTTTGCTCTTTTGTTTATGTTGAGTCCTTTCTTCGTGCAATTTTCATCGTTTGTCTTCTAATTTCATCCAATAGACTCACTATGATCTTCAATCTTTATTTCTTGCTGCGAATCAACTTTTGAATATTTACAATTTATTTCATGAACTTTAGAATTCTTCATTTTTTTTGTCGATTTTCATTCATTTCTTCGAAATTCACTTTCAATCGTCAAGTTTTACCTGGCAAACAATATATAAAAGAGATTAAATTACAATACATCATAAGTGCTCCCAAATATTCTTATTTAATAGCCTAAATAAGTGTATAAAATATATCTATCATGAATCTCAAAAGTTCCTCTCTAATGCATCATGTCTAGAACTATGTCTAGAAGCAAGGCAAGGAAAAAAGTATAAATTGTCAAGAAAACCGTATAGATGTAGATGTTCTTATAGATAGAATGAGTAACCATAATTTAATTATTTTTCTCTTATTGTCTCTCCATCTTATTTTTTTCTCTCTTCTATTAAATATAAACTAGGGATGAAATTTGGATTATAGAAGAAACCAATTGATTAAAAGATTTGAACCAGACCGTCTACCATTAAGCCCTCGTTTGGCCCCCATTATTTCAAAAAATTATTATTTTCTCTTTTCTTTCCAACCACACAATCTTTCATAAAATATTATTACGCGTAAATCGAAAACTTTTCATTCTTTTCCACCACACATTCTCCAAAAAAATACTATTCCAAAAATTATAATTTCAAATAACGGGGGCCAAACGGAGGCTAAATATTATTATCATGTAAATTGAAAGTCTTTTTATTTGGATACCACCTAAATTATGATCCATTGGAGATACTCTTATTGATTTGTTTTCAGTAGGCGCGGCTAGCACTTACGATTTAAAGAATTGTGGATGTGATTTCTTATGTACACACTATAAAATTATAGCAATATTTTATAAAGTAATCAGTAAAAAAAGAGGAAGTTAATTTGGGATCATTGAATTTATGCTCATTTTCAATACGGTCATTGAACTTCGATTTTGAGAGTTTCATCATCATCATCATCATCAATCAAGTCGTTTCTACCAAATTTGTTATTACACAAACAAAAAATTGGTGTAATAGTTGATGATTTGTGTCCCTATTAATTTATTTTTATCATTTTGTTAGTTTTCGTTTTTTCAATGGTCTAAGTTTTTGGCAAAGCTATTGTTTACTAGAATACACAAATTCAATATTTTTACTTTATTTAAATTGCACTGACTAATGGTTAAATATAATTATCTATCTGCTCAAAACTTGTTATGTTTAAAATTTCATTAGTAATAATTAACTATTAATTTTTCCTATTTACTCATTAATTCGTGCAATTTAAACAAAAAATAGAATTCGTTTACAACCAAGAATACCTAGAGTGCACAAGGGACGTATGAATCGGTGAAGGGCCGTGGGGAGGGTGACGAAGCAGCTGCAGAATATGTGGTATGATCTACAGGGCTAAGGTAAGGGAGTGGACAAGAGAAGCTAGACATGTGATAAGTGTATATTATACAATTATTTGTAGCTAAAAATATAAACATTTAATAGTTTTTTTGGAATAATTATAGCCTAATTTATTGTATATTTCGTTTATTAAGTAAAACTCGAAAAAAAATGAAGTGGAATTGAAAGAATTAAGCGAAAAATGACGACAAATGACAAGATCTAAAGTTTGGGGGCTAAAGTGAAAATATTCAAAAGTTTTAACAGAGCTCACTATGAAGATTCGAGAACGTTAGGGGTCAGTTGGAGCAATTAGAAGTCAAAAATGGATGACATATGATCAAAATATGGACACAAATCAATTTTTAACTGCACAAGTATGTTCCAGATTTTTAGCCCGAGATTGAGACCCATTTTTTACCTAGTAAAAGTTCGAATTGGAAAAAAACTATTTTTATTAAAGTTGTAGCCATTTGACTTATTTTTGCAACGCAATTTGAATTACCTCAATCGAATATCAGGAGAGAACGATATGATATAAATACTGAAATAAGTGCAACGCAGATTTTCATCTAAAAGGTGGTGCAATACAGAGTCGCAACACCGTGGTGCCACTCACATGGCGCCGAGGCACTGCTTGGGTGTATCTAGGGCTCATTTTTTTACCCATTTTGAAGCTAATAAAAATCCTACATCGACATAATTGCGGGGAAGAGTATAAATACAAGTTTTTGACACTATTGAGGGAGTTTCACACAATTTACGAAGAGAAAAACACATAATCATCAAGAGCAAAGAGCAAAAACTAGGATTTGAAGGTTTTTGAGGTTGAAGAAGATTCTTGGTGTAAGATCAAATTATTTCCATGATCAAGAATTCAAAACTCGGTTATGAACTTTATTCTTTTTGTTTTTCTTTCATCATTATGAGAAGCTAAATTCTTAGTTAGGGCGAATAATATAATCTATGTGTGACATTTATTTCTTTTATTCAAGATTCTAGTTCTTTAAATGCATATGTGTTGATTTTATTCATGAATTTAATGCTTTGAATTTTTTGCCCAATTATTTAATGATTTTGTGAATCTATTACGAATCGAGAGGTAAGTGTTAGATTTAGACCACATAGTAAAATTCAATAATTTAGTATAATTGTAGTCATTAGATGAATTCTTAGAACTACTACTTCGTTTAATTAAAATTGATTCACATGGAGATATGAAATTGAATTAGTTAAATTAAATACTTTAGAAGAATTCGACTGAACACTACAATAGTAATGAATCTTGATTGACGAATTAAAGGGGATCCATAGGTAAAATTGTAAGTCCTAGCATCCACATTCATATTTTTAAAATCTAAATTCGTTAAATTGTAAACGTTAGATTAATTTAATTTAGTTAGAATAATTTAGACACCAATCACAAACTTTATTATTTTATTTTCGATCAAATTAAAGTTAGTAATAATTTAGCCAATTGTTAGTAGTAGTTCTCGTGGGAACAATATTCGAACTTATTGGTCCACTATATCACTCGTTACGATCCGCACGCTTGCGAGATATAAAAATCGACAACAAAATGCAATGCTACAAACGTGTAGGACAGACATGGGTGCTAGCATAACTATAGGCTGGATGCCAGGAACACAGGCAAAGAATATGGCGAAAAAGGCTAGCAGCTTACACAATTAGTAAAATTATGGAGAAAACCAATTCTAAAGTATTCCATTGAAGGTGCTTGAAATAGCATTCTAAAATGTCGGAGAAAAATGTGGGAGTATCTTGATTATTATGTAGGAAAGATTATTACATGTAACTTTAATAGCAGGAGGAAATACATAACTTCCCCGGTTTCGAAGAGGTCATACCTGATGTGAGTTTAGTTCTAGAAACAGATAGGGTGAAGCTTGTGGACGGGTGAAAAAGGACAACAAAATAATGAATTGTCCATGGACGAGAAGTTAAAGCCCCCATTTGGAGCATATTATAATGGCAGATTTCTTTTCAAATCTCATTACTCTACGGCGAAGGAATCAATAAAAAATACAAAAGTTAGTTGTTTCGTCATACTTCAATTTCCCATCATTGTACTGTTGAAAATGCATTGGACAAAATTACCCTCAACTACACTCTCTAATTGAGGCAATGACCCACAAGTACATGTCAATGAAACATCCATTGAAAAGTCGAGACCAAATGTCAAACTGCAGCAAGATATACAGGCGTGGAGACCACCAATTCTAAAAATGAGAAGAAAAAATGGGCTAATGATAGGGGCCAAACGGAGGCAAACTGTACAGGATTAAACATTGTGTAATAAATTATAATAGAGTACAGATTTTCCTCTTCTTCCTTTTAGTTTCTGTTTTGTACAAGTTTCTATTTGTGCAAAGTTTTAACTAGATGTTCACTCTTCTTGGGAAGAAAATTTAACCTTATTAGTGAAGTTCAGTGTAAGGTGCCCCATGTTTACACCATATATTCAGTAATTAATAAATTATCAATTAAACCCAACATCATAAAAGTTTATAAAACGCCATGTATACGCGATTCTGTTGATCTTCTTTCGTGTATTATTATTATTATTATTATTATTATTATTATTATTATTATTATTATTCTGTCAACGCTTCATCAACGAGGAGTACTGATTGGTTTTTGTATCTAAAATGTAATAAGTTTGGTTAAGGTATGAAAATAGATGTGAAGATAAGAATTGCAATGATTGTTTGTCGACCTATATGCATAGACCATACTATTTCAGCACTTCATATTAAAAGTTTAAATTACACTGATCGAGCTACTCATTCAGCAATCTTATGCACACCTTGAACAGAAGTGGATGATTGAACTTGAAAAGATGAGTGAACCCCTAAGGAGCTTTGTGAATTAGGCTGATCGAACCATTCCCTCGTTTCAAGTTGAGTTGAAGAGTAAAGTTTGAACCCTTCTCGAAAGACTTATAGAAAATACTAACTCGAAACACATATACACCAACATTTACCTAAAAAGTAGAAAGAGTTTGAAGAATCCCAGAAACCTATAGATAATCTTCAACTGAAATGCTCAACGCTTCACCTTCATAGGATTTATCAGTACTCTCCTCCCAAGATGTTTCCCAATTTTCATTCTGCAATAAATTCATGTTATAATCTTCATTCACTTTCGCCATATTCAAAGATAATTGAGCATCAATGGCCATGCCAGCATCTGAGGCCTTCTTTTGTACCGACCAGGGAGACATCGTTGTCCAGGCCCCAGCCGGCAACATTAAAGGGAAGTTGAGTTTTTTCGGTGACGAAATTCCTCGTAGATAATAAAAAGCAAAATCATGTGCTATTGC
The DNA here is from genome assembly GCA_903798405.1 of Fraxinus platypoda. Classification (NCBI taxonomy): domain Eukaryota; kingdom Viridiplantae; phylum Streptophyta; class Magnoliopsida; order Lamiales; family Oleaceae; genus Fraxinus; species Fraxinus platypoda. Next base: position 1,966 of record CAIGRT010165397.1, on the reverse strand, counting down.
TGCAGCTTCAGGGGTCGCATAAGAGCCTAACCAGAGACGTTCTTGCGAGCCGGGAACTCTAATTTCGGATACCCATTTGCCCCATTTTCGGCATCGAATGCCTTTGTATTTCTTCTTGGGTGTGTTTTTGTGAATCCTACTTTTATCTGAAGAAGTAGTCATTCTGCAAGTTTTTTGTGAGCTATTTTAATATTGTGAAGAACTTGTTTGTATGTATAAATTGTGTACAAGAACGAATGCATGAAAGGGCTTATATAGGTTGAATAATAAGAAGGTCAAAAGGGATATGGGGATATGAAGAGGTTTGAATGGTCAAATTTTTCAAATGTCAGAAGTCAAAATGTCAACTTGGACATTAACTATGCCGAAATTTTGAGAAATGTCAAAATGAATGGTTATGTCTAAGAATCATTAATTTAATGGTCCAATTCGAAATAAAATATATCTAATACGATATTAAGATAAATAAAAATATTGAGTTCAAGCTTTGTTTCCATTCAATTATTAAAAAAATTGGGTAAAAATATTGAATTTGACATGTATGTAGGTTGAAAAATCAACATATACCTTCTTTCTTTAGTAAACTTTTTAAGATGAAATTGTTGAAGATTGAATGTTTTTGACATTTTCAATCTAAAGTGAATTTTTATTTGTACAATTGACCGTGCATTAATAGTTCCATCACTCGTGACGTAATCGAAACTTTTTTCATAGGTGGCGTCATCGGTGGTACTATGATGATATTATGCACGTGGGTCTAAGGTCCGGAACTATGTTTGAAAATGGAAAAAAACACTCATGTCCAACTACTTTTTTTTCTTCTTTGGCACCTCTTCATAAGGGTATTTGTCTCCAATGTAGCACCAAACTTTGCACCATTTTGGTGCAAAAATGGTGCAACCAAATGGTCCAAAGTCATTTTTACACTTGATTAATTTTTCAAACAATATGATTAAGGGTATTTGTGTTATATATTTTTTAATACAATAAATTTTTATTATTATGTGCATTTGTAATAAATCTTAATAATGTAAAAAATAATGGTTAATGAATTAATTAAAATAAGAATACAAAAAAATTATTAAAATATAACAAACACAATTATTTAATATTTTCTTTTTTTGTAATGTTTCTATTAATTGTACTATATTTTTAATATTTATTAATGAATTTAATATTTTTGTTAATTTAACGTAATTATTTATGTAGTTGTAAAATAAATAAATTGTTAAGGATAAAAGAAATGAATAAACACTGTTAATTTTTGTATAATTGTTGGAGATGATTTTTAATTTGGTATAAGATTTGATGTAAAATGGTGCAAAACTTACCTCAAATGAATAGAAATGTAATCGTAGCATTATTTGTTTATAGCATTTAGATAACTTAAAGTTAACACAAACAAAGATGGAGTTTCAGTTCTAAAAGTCCCTTTGTCAAATTATTGATGAAAAATAATGAATTTGGTACGAAAAAATGTTGAAGATAAAATAAAAATAAAAACATTAAAAATTTGAGATGAATTTTTTGAAGGTTGAATATATTTTATATTTAAAAATGAGTTTTTATTTGTACAACTTCTCTTTGACTATTATTGTTTACCTTGAATATGACTCTTATGAACCATTAATTGCTTGCACTTTGCATCACCTGCGACGAAATCAAAATTGGTAAGGATTGGATGGGATATTAATTAATTATTAAGAGACTTTGAAATGGTCTAATCAACCAGGTCGGCGGTACAGAAATTAGACCAAGTATGCACGAATGAACCATGTTTCAAAGTTAAACGGACAATTCTCTCTTATTTCAGAACTTTCAAGGCTAAATCAGAAGACAACAAAGAGCAGCAACTCTTTGATTTAATTATCATTTTTTTGACTTAAAATATGAATTCATGTTGAATATTATTAGTTATTGTTATTAATGTTGAGATCGAGGGTTAAATATATGTTAATGCTCGTAG
>CAIGRT010165392.1:0-11352 GCA_903798405.1 Fraxinus platypoda | reverse complement strand
TATCATTTTTACAGTGTTTATAAAGCATTTTAAAATAACGTGCGACGCACGTTTAGCCGTGACTAGTAAACTCTAAATAACACAAGGCGGCACTCTGTGATTTCTACATGATGTACTTGACCAACCACATCACAAAAAAATGAGAAAAAATAGAAAAAAGAAAGAGGGGGGGATGGCAATAATGTGAGGCGAAAAATAAGTGGCTAGGGTGGATTTTATATTTAGTACACGAGAAAATATTAAATTGTTTCTGCAATTTTCAAAATAGGACGTGGTTTCTGTGATTGTAATTAAAAGGACGATTTGTCATTTCTGATAAACCACGACCATCCCATATATGTGTATATACATATAGAAAAAAACCACTTGTACAGTGATTAGATCATTAGAGGGCTGTAAAATTTACGGCCCTCTCTAATTAGTGTGGGCCGTAAATTTTACAGCCCTCTAATCACTGTAACTGTAGTGCATTTCATATATATACTTATGGTAAATGCTGGAGCTTCAATGCACTGAAAATGCTGAAGCTTCAACTCGCTGGAAATGCTGGAGCTTCAGCTCTCTGGAAGAAGAGGAACTGTTTAGTTCGAAGCTCGGGAAGAAATTTAGCAATGGCTGAACAATCTGAGATACCGCGCCTGAAACTCGGAACCCAAGGACTCGAGGTATATCTTAAATTTTCTCACATTTCAGTTTCGGAATTGACTCAATTTGTATGTCACATTTGATTTTTTTTTCCACTACCGAATGAATCCAGAGATCTATTTTTTCTTATAGCATCCTCAAAATATATAATCCATTTCTCGTGAGTAAGCCTCTCATCCATAGAATTCTTGCAGACTGATATTGTTTTCTTCAAATAATGTATGATCTGAGGAATTTATATATAGATAGAAACGAGTGATGGATAATATTTGTAAGTCTATTGAAATGTATAGTTTACTATTTATAATTGATTTATAAAATTTTGCCAAATGGAAATCTCATTGCTTCATCCAACGACACGTTTTTCCTCGTAGGTATCAAAGCTAGGTTATGGTTGTATGGGGCTTTCGGGTGTCTACAATAGTCCTGTTCCTGAGGAAGAAGGAATTGCAGTAATCAAAGAGGCATTTAATAAAGGAATTACATTTTTTGATACATCGGATGTTTATGGTGCCAACAATGCCAACGAGTACTTGGTGGGAAAGGTACATACTTTTCTGATTTTAGATTAGATAAGAATTTATATGATGGCAAGATTTTTCTCTTTGAAAAATAACATAATTTGGTCTTTAATTAAACGATTCTTGAAGTTACGTATGGACAGTTTTACTAAACTTTTGAAAAAAGTTGACGAAATATGTGGTTGGAAAGTTGATAAGGTAATGATTATATAAAATATGTAATTAAAATTAATTGCCGGCTTTGACATCAACCTTTTAAGTTATCCCAAATAAGCATCTTTTCCATCATGAACTGTCAACTACTGATTCAAAAACCACAGTGAGCATTTTGTGGTCATCTTTGAGTTACTTTTAACTTAGGGAATTCAAATTTTGCAGGCATTAAAGCAGTTGCCTCGAGAAAAGATTCAATTATCTACAAAGTTTGGCGTAGTAGGATATGATACTTCTAAAATCGTAGTGAACGGTTCACCTGAATATGTTCGCTCTTGCTGTGAGGCTAGCTTGAAACGTCTTGAAGTTGACTATATCGATCTTTACTACATACACCGAATTGATACTACTGTCCCTATTGAATACACGGTGAGTTTTCTTTATGTGTATTTATTTATTTATTTGGATTCTTATATCCATTTAAGTTCGTGGTTATTAACCACATTTTCTCTTGGCTTGCACTTGTTTTTCTTATAGAGTATGATCGTTGTTGTTGATAAAATTGCTTTTGAATTACAGATGGGAGAACTTGGAAGGCTAGTCCAAGAAGGTAAAATAAAACACATTGGATTATCTGAAGCTAATCCAGACACAATAAGGAGGGCTCATGCAGTTCATCCTATTGCTGCTCTTGAAACGGAGTATTCCCTTTGGACTCGTGATATCGAAGAAGAAATCATTCCACTTTGCAGGTTTTCCTTATTCCTCAAATATTTTTGTTGTAATTCCGATTAAATATTACATTTCAGCTAACATTTTGGCAAATTGCTGCTTAAATGTGAACTTAAGAATTGATGTTTGAATTTCAATTTAATTTCGCACAACGTAAATTACTTGATGTCATTTTCCTCCAATGATTAACTTTTCAATAGTGAGATCCTATTTTCTATTATAATACTTCATGTTTTTGTATTTTTTTTTTTCCTTCCTGAAGTTAACTTTACACTAATAATGGGTTAAAACTACAGTCTCTGTAAGTATTTTGAACATTGTGCTTTTAATTCGAACACTAAAAATATTTTCCCTATTCTGGAATCAGTGCTTCAATACCCCAATTCATCTTCTTTCCACTGCTACTCTTCAAGTTTGTGTAGCCTTTCATCTTATTGTTATCATCTCTGTTCCAAGATTTTCATCTCATGTAGTATTTTTTTTTATAGGGAACTTGGGATCGGAATTGTTCCATACGGTCCTTTAGGTCGAGGGTTTTTGGCTGGGAAGGCTGTAGTGGAAAGTGTGGATCCAAATAGCTCACTGGTGTGTATGCATCTATATATTTTAATTTTTAGTGCATAATATCTTCTTCAGTATCCAAGATGATCATCTGAAAAGTTGTGTACCATCAGAAAAATCACCCAAGGCTTAAGGGAGAGAACTTTGATAAGAACAAAGTCATATATTTTCGTTTAGAAGCACTGGCTAAGAAGCATGGATGCACTCCTGCTCAACTTGCTCTTGCATGGGTTCTTCATCAAGGAGATGATGTTGTGCCTATTCCAGGTAAGCCCATCATATAAGAATCTTTGCTTTAAATACTTTAATAGAAACCATGTCGGACAGATTAGAAATGTAGAGCATTAAAGAAATTGGAAATATCTGTTTAGAAAACTTTGCCATTGAGCTTACATTCTATTCACATTGAAACTTTTCTTTCGTCCTTGGTGAGTATAAGAATATTCATATCCAGAAGTATGTAAACAGAGATCATCTTAGAAACCATATTGTTGGACATATTAGAAATGTAGGATATTCGGACTATCTGTTTTAAAAAATTTGCTGCGAGTATGAGAATATTCATATCCAAAAGTACGTCAATGGAGATGCGAGCATTCTGGTGTTTTGATTATCATAGTCCTTGGAACCTTAATAATGAACTGAACTGGAATTGTGACATTTCTTGAGGTTTCCAAGAAACAGCCAGCGTCAAGACGCACATCCAAAGTAAATTAACATTATTTTCCGTATTATCATTACGCTTGAAACTTCATAGCTAGTTTATGTAGATCATTCTGTATTTCATGAACTGATGATCATGAACTTATGCCAAGTATACTCGAGTAGTAGGTAGAATTTGATTAAGCACGGAAAAATTGAAGTTTGTTGGAAAATTGTTGTCGTTCGTAGATGCTGCTGTGAGAAAATTTCCTTTGAAATCACACATGCAATGGATGTGACTTAAATGTATTTTATTATTATTGTAATCTCATGAATTACATTATATTTAATGATAATCTATGTTTCAATCGTATAATATTTGTAGGTACGACCAAAATTAAGAATCTCAACGACAATATTGGGGCTTTGAAAGTGAAACTTACAAAAGATGATTTGAAAGAGATTTCTAATGCAGTTCCCATCAATGAAATAGCAGGATCGAAAAGTTCTTCCGAGGTTGTTCATCGGGTCTCATGGGAATTTGCGAAGACACCGCTCCCAAAATGAACTAGCAAAATGGATAATTCGTCGTGTATTACATTTTGAAATAATTGGAGTTCTAGTTGTGACGATATATCATGTTGTTTTATCTTGTTACTTTTGATCCCTTCAGAGTTTTTCTATATTCGCTAGTTTGTGATGTCGTAGATTAATAATATCATAAAATTGACAATAAATTGTTCAATTATTCATAATTTCTACAAGCACTCTTTAATTGTTGAACTAAAACATGTATTTATAGAGCAAGATTTAGACAAAATTCTCATTCAAATTGGTTTTCACGAAGAGTTTGAGAACAAAAAGAAAACAATTCCCATTTTCAATCGAACTCATTTTCTTATGAAACTTTAGTTTTTCATCTTTTAATAATTACAATTAAGTCATATTCATTCCAAAGCTCGGATAAGTGAATAAAATGTACTTATCAAGTGACTTACCTCGTTCGCGAGCCTATGTACTTGAGTAATAGGTAGAATTTGATATTTTAAAAAAAAAACCAAAAAAAAACTGGCATATTCAAGTTTAACAATCACTTAAAAATTGGAATTATGCTTGGTGTACGTAAAAAAATATACATAAGGGTGTTCATTCCCTCACATGGGATGGGACCCACATAGTACAAAAATTATGTATACCAAGCAAGGTCCTAAAAATTGTTATCAGATGTTGTAAGAAAATTTCCTTTGAAGTATGCCTACTTTCTTAAAACATTTTCAATCGTTTTGATAGACGGCGAAATTAGGGAAATAATTTGATAATAAAGATGACCATAACATGTTAAGTCCATGTTTGGTCCACATTATTTTTTTCATTCTCATTCTTCTACTCATTTTCAACCACAGATTCTTTAATAAAATAATATTTTACATCACATCAATAACTTTTCCTTCTTTTTCAACCACATATTTCCCATCACATCATCATTTTCAACCACACATTCTTTAATAAAATAATATTTTCCATCACATCAATAACTTTTCCTTCTCTTTCAACCACATATTTCCCATCACATCACTTCAAAAAAATGCATTCTCTCATTTTAATGTGCACCAAACATGCTCTAAACAGGAAAAGAAGTGGTTCAATTATTCCACAAACTAATGACTATGGGAAAACAATAAAGGAAAATACGAAACTGGAGGAAATATCTGACACAACTAAACTTAGGTTCTTTCAAAACATATACACATGATTATCCATTTGGCTGCTTCATTTTGGGAGTGGTGTGTTCACAAATTTCCATGCGATCCTATGAAAACCGTCATTAGAGCTTCTCATCCTTACTTCATTGATGGGTCGCATCAATGATATCTTTTAAATTATCTTTTGTAACCTTCACTTTCAAAACATCAATATTATCAAGGAAATTCTTAATTTTGGCTGTACCTACCAATATAACAAGATTGCAAGATAAATTATCGTTTAAGAGAATCAATTAATGAGATCAATAGGACCGTATTAGAATAGTAGCTTGATAAACAAAATATGAAACTATGAACAACTAATAATATATTGACTATCTGGATAAAGGATCTAAAGGCAGCTTTATGTATGATTTTTACATGACGTGAATAATCAACCAATAGCTCAAGGAGACGTGTTACTTCACTAGTCCTCGATCATCAAGTAGGTTGTTGATTATTTATAGTTGAACGATATCTCTTGATGTACAAAATTAGCACCCTTATTCTACAAAAAAAGAAGAAGGTAATAATCCGTTAACTAATGTTCTTTTATTTTTCCTCTCCAAAAAGAAAATATTTAATTTGATTGTCTAAGTCGAATTACTCGCTATGAGTCATCAAAATCTAATTTCTAGATATTGATAAGAGAAAAATAATACATATATCTATATCTCACAATATCCATCCCTTTTCTCAATATCATTATATCAGAGCTAACTCGTTGAAACAATTTATTATTTTTTATATAAATACTTATTTTATGGATTTTGATATTGTGTAGAAAAAGGCTAATTATAATCTAAAACTCAATGTTATCTGTTTTCTCTTTGCGTAATTAAATAGGCTCAACAATAAAAACTATGTTATCTCACAATAATTATGCACAAAATCCCAATCCAAATAAGAAATAAATCATCCGCCATCCCAATAATGAGATGGGACTTCTCCATTACAAACTACTAGAGGATCCAAGTGATAATACTATATTTTTCACCAACGAGAGTGACTATCAATAATGGATTATTCTTGATGTACAGGAGGGGTTTCACAGAACTCCTTCAGAACACACACAATATGTGGGGCCCCATGTGGGACCCACCTCATAGTGGGGTTTGAATTTTTTATGAGGTGGGTCCCACATGGCCCACCTATTGTGTGTGTTCTAGAGGGATCCTATGAAACCCCTCTTGTGCACTAAAAATAATCTATCAATAATAAGTCATCACCGACAAGGTCGCCATATAACATTGTTCAAAGTAGCAAACATGGCAAACTTTTTCTTTTCTCCCTTACTTTTTCTTTCCTATTTTTTCTTTTTTTTTCCCCTCTCTTTCACGAAATTTTTTTTTTTCTGTACTTCTCTTCTGTGATTGCGGTATTCATGCCACCACACTAGGCTTTCACCTTTTATTTTTCTTACTGAATACACTTTCCAGGCTTTGGGTTAGAATTTTGGTGTGATCCAAATTTTGTTTTTGGAATTGGTTGTTTGTTTTGGAGAAGTCTTGAAAAAGTAGAAAACTACAAGAAGTAAAAAAAAAAAAAAAAAAGATGGACTAGGGCGAAGAAGTCGTCGCAAAATTGCTCTCGGTCGCTCATCAGGTGCTCGAGCGCTCAGAACATGACATTAGTCGCTCGTTAGGCGCAAGCCAGCTGCTCAAGCGGCAGTGGCACTGCTCGGTAGCCACGAGGGTGCCGCTTGAGTGGTAGCTTTATCCAAATCTTCAAGGTTCTGCGACTCCTCTTTCAACTCAAATACACTATTATTGGTTTTATATATTATAATAGACTTCACTGTGTGTTACATTCTTATCTGTATTAATTCTCCTAATATGTTAGGAATTCTTATATACACAATATATTTATTTGATCGATTCAAAGAGTGATCTAAGGGGATTTTGATTTATAGAGAGACTCGCTGATAGAGAAATTAGGAATGAGTCTTGTGAGATCAAACATAACATATTGTAACTCCTTCATTTTGATATAGTTAATTCTTCGCCTTTACCTCTGGTTTTTCCGTCTTGAATTTTTATTTAAATCTTATGTTCTTGTAATTGTTATTTTCATTTTTTCCATTATCTCGTCTTCAATATTGATAACAATTGACTCAATTTATAACGCTTTGCATAAATTCCATGCAAATTCGCTCATTCAATTTGTAATCAAATCGGGATTCCACAAATTGCTAATTAGTGGACTCCTTAATTGTATTTATTGTTGAGTCCCTCTAATAAATTATTTGCTAATATTTCACCCACACTGGAGATTCTCCATCAATTTACTATTACAAAATAGTAAATACATTATTACAATAAAATGGAGCTCAAATAGACTCTCAATATCATTCCCCATATTTAGATAGCCAAAGAACCGTTAGCGTAATTGAGAAAAAGGCTAATAACCCAAAACTCGAAATTATCGCAATGGAAAAAATAATCTTCTTTTTCTTCTCCGTGTAATTTTCTGCTAGAAATTAAGCATAAAAACTACAATCAATATAAGAAATATATATTTTACTATCGCAACAATAACATACAACATTCTTCTCTAGTTCTACTAGAGGATTCGGCCAATAAATTTTTTTTCACGGCTATTAATAATAACTTGTCACTGTCAAGATTGCTAACAATTATAACGCAAATTTAAATAAGTTTGGATTTTATCAAAATAAATGTAGAAGAGGTGAAACGACAAACCAATTCAATAGACTTATAGATTTGGAACGTTTGGACAAATAATATGTTAATACGTAAAAAGGAAGAAAAATAAAAAAGGAGGGGAGACACATACGTGTCACCTTGATTTTATGTGTACTAATTAATTACTCGTCATTCACACATATATTAATTTATAAAATTATTAAAATGGAAAAATAAAAAACAACAAAATAAAAGGAAAATAAAAGTAAAAGTAGTGAGAGACAATTACGTGATCTTGGTTTCATTCTTCAATATGTACAAAAGGAAAATAGGGAAAAAAAAAAAGAAGAGAGAGAAAATAAATGAGAAGAAGGGACACGTAGGCCTATCTTAACTTTGCATGTAATTTACTTTTTGATTTATGAATATATTTCATTTAAAAATAAAAAATGGAAAAAATTAAAGAAAAGGAAAAAGTAAAAGTAAAAGAAGTTTCAAGAAATAGAGTTTACTTTTTTAGAGTTTCGATTTAGAGGATATCCTTAATTATTGTTAAGACAAATACTATAATATATATCGTTATAAATATTTAAAAACTTATAAAACATGATTTATTTTTTCAAAAATTATAGACATACTAACAAAAACATATTTTAAAATAATTTAATAAAGCTTATTTGATTTGGTAGTATTTACTTTTTTTTTTTCAAGTAACTTTTTATACTCGTAACATATATATTATACTAGATTTAGAAACAATTAATTAATTATGATAAATGGGATTATTTTTAATACCATCTCGCCCGCTTCCCTAAAATCCCTTCAGGGTTGGGGATGGTAATAGCTGTCCCGAACTCATCACATTACCGTTTCTACTTTTTGTCCATACATTTCAAATAATTCACAAGTAGTACACATTTATTCACTATTAATTTTATTGCATTTATAATTTAAATCGTTTATAAAAATCTTTAAACAGAATAATGTTATTGTAGTCGCACACTACCGTAGATGCTCTATGTGGCTATTAATGATTTGATGCATGAAACGATAAAAAAATATCACATTAATGCATTCGATCATTAACTGACATGTGTATACCACGCATGAAGACTACAATAGTGAGCTACTGCAAATTGCATTCATCTTTCAAATATGCTCTTAGATTTATATTTAGCCTTGTATATATATTTTAAAATATATATTTAAAATTCATTCTCTAAATCAATATAATTTTGTGTGTGGATGAATAAAAATTTCATAATTTTAAAGACACATTAAAAAAAAAAAAAAATTTCATAAAATTTATTTACAAAAATTTACATTTAGAGGATGTTTGGTAGAGATTAAAATTGGATTAAAATAGAAAAATTAGTCGTTATTGTTGACTTTTATTAGACGAGTGAGACCCAATAACGGATATATTTTCAATTTTAATTAAATTTTAAGCTCTCCCAAATAAGCTCTTAGTGTATGAGAAAATGAGAGATTCATTTTTTTTAAAAAAAAATTGATTTTAAACTAATGTTTTTTGAAGGATGTGTAGTTAAAAGTAATGAGAGTTTTTAGGTTTATGTATAATATTATTTTATTGAAAGAATATGTGATTGATAAGAGGAGAGAAAAAAATGCATTAAAATTTAATGGGAGCCAAATGGAGGCATAATGAAAAATAAGTTAAATTCACAAATGACCACCAACTTTATACTTGGTGTCATCACGGCCACCAAATTTGATTTTGTTTCACCATGACCATCCAACTTTATACTTAGTGTTACCATGACCATCAAATTTGATTTATTTCACTATGACCATCCAATTTCATATAACGTTTCAGCATAATCACCCAACTTTTTTCACCATTTTCATTAATTTTAAAATGGGTAAAACAGTAACTTTGCATTATATATAAAATAAATTTAAAAAGAAATTAAAATAAAAACTTTTTTTTTTTAAAAAAGTTAAAATAAAATAAATCCTTATTTTTAAAATAAAATACAAAGTTACCATTTTATCCCCTTTAAAATTAGTGAAAATGGTGAAAAGAAATGGGTGGTTACGATGAAATGTTATATGAAATTCGGTGATCATAATGAAACGTTATATAAAATTGGATTGTCATGATGAAATAAAATCAAATCAGATGCCTATGATAACCCTTAAGTATAAAGTTGGGTAGCAATTGTGAAACAAAATCAAATCGATAGCTCCTCCGTGGATTTAACTCCAAAAATTTATGCTAATAGCCAACGGGAATTATTTTATTTTTTACATAAGGAGCATTGTCATAAATATGGGGAAGTTTCTGCAATTTTAATCAAAAGACGACTGATTGCTGAGAGTACCATGACGTTATCGCTTACGCCAGTTAACCATATATTTTCTTTCGTGCATACGGGAAATGGTGTAGCTTCAACTATCTGGAAGAGGCACTGTTTACTTCGAAGATCGATAAGAAAGTTAGCAATGGCTGAACAATTTGAGATGCCGCGAGTGAAACTCGGGACCCAAGGACTTGAGGTACATGTTACAATTGCTTAATTCAGTTTCGTATTCGATTCAATTTGTAGACCCTATTTGAAATTTTTTTTCTCTACCAAATGAATCGAGAGATCTATTTGATATAACCGATAACTTTTACAATTAGTGGTGCTTATGGCATCCTGAATATAATCAATCGAATGGGTAACCTTTTCGTATAACAGTGATCGGGGCGGAGCCGGCGACTGGACTACTTGGCTCCGTCCGTCAGTGAATTTTTGCTCAAAGTTTCGTACATATCTTTCTTGATACTGTATGTACTCTATTTTGTATTCTTTGAAGCGAGTCTATACTCTATTTTGTTCGTGAAGCAGTACATCTTGAAATGTGTCATTTCAGTCCCTGATCTTTTTTTAAGCATACATGGTTATTGAACTTACAACGTTCTTTCATTAAATTTTATCATTTTGTTGAGGTGTTTTGCTGTTTAGCTTATGTAACTGTTGGTCTTTTTATGATGGCATTTGTAAGCTAGAAAAACTGTTCCATATGTGATTGCGGGAACTGTCATTTAAATGATTTAACTTTGCGGTTTAATCCTTAGTACTTTCTAGGTGGATACTAGTTTGGCTGATTTTTGAGCTTTATATGATTTTGGTTTGCCATAACTCAGTCGGATACATGGTCAATGACTTAATTGAAACAACTTTGTAACTGCTTTGTCCATTTATACTTTAAAAAGTTGGATAAGTAAAGTGACACATTCTGGAAGTTTGCCACCAACAGAGCTTTTAACCCCAACTTAATTAAGATATGAGAAATAGCATTGAGTAAGAAGGACAAATAACATATAGAATTATTGCAGACTAATATTGTTAGTGCATTCTCACCCAATACAAAGCTCCAGCAAAATTGATTGGCAGATAATGCAATCATTCATTAGTTTTCTAAAATCTCATTGCTTCATCCAATGACATGTTTTTCCTCCTAGGTATCAAAGCTAGGTTATGGTTGTATGGGGCTTTCAGGTGTCTACAATAATCCTGTCCCTGAGGAGGAAGGAATTGCAATAATCAAAGAGGCATTTAGTAAAGGCATTACACTTTTTGACACAGCAAATGTTTATGGTGCAAACCATGCCAACGAGTACTTGGTAGGGAAGGTATGTACTTTTCTGAGATACTTATTCTTGATTATTCTTCGTTCTCTTATTTATTTGGATTGAATGAA
>CAIGRT010165387.1:0-13085 GCA_903798405.1 Fraxinus platypoda | reverse complement strand
GGGGGGGGGGGGGGGGGGGGGGGGGTTTCGTATTCGATCCTCCTTTTGTATCTTTTTGTGTGGAATCTAAAAATCATAATTCCAAAAACTCTTTGAGCAAATTACATACTCTCGTTTATAATATTGTATATTGACAAACGTGATTAAAACGATAAAATCTTGTTTATAATATTATATATTGACATTTGAATTTCTGCAAGCATATGGTATCACGAACAAGTAATAAAGTGAAGAATAAAATATCATTTCCACAAGGACAATGTACTCAATCTAGTGCCAATTAATTCTAACTCCAATTGAATAGCAAATTGTATTTGAAGAAATTATACCGTGTAATCTAATTAAATTCACAATTCTAGTAATCAATTTAGATAAGGTTTACAAGACTTCAAATTCTTATTATTAATCCTTTTCAATTCAATTTAATAAAATGACAATATGTGCACATTCTTTTTTATCTATGTTCCTAAGTTAATTAAAGTATTTCTCAATATCAATTAAATATATCATTTCATATGACATTCATATATCTCTATGAAAGATGTGAATATTAAAGTATGCATTAATAAAGCTAGAACATCTATAGAAATTGATAAATACATTTTGTACACTTATTTAGATCTTTAAATTAGAGTATTTATTAGTTATTTTGATGAATTATGGCTTAATTATATGTGTATTGTGTTTGTAGGTGCAAATCAATGAAAATGGTTGAACTGGAGAAAAATAACTGAAAAAGGACTCAACTGCAAGAAATCTAAAGCACAGGGACTGAAACGTAAATAATCAAAAGATGAATTAGACGTAAGAACAAAGATTCAAGAGTTCCAAGAGACAATTGGATAAAAATAGAAGACAGCGGGATGAAAAAGAATGAATAATAACTAAAAAGCATAGACGGAAAAGTTCAGGGACCAATTTGCACAATTGGTCTCAAAAGCTAAAGTTATGCGTACACATGAGCCTGCAGGCCTTGCGTGCGCACGTCCATCAATACACTGGACTGATGCTAAAATTATTTTACTTTGCATACGCACGAAATATACCATGCGTACGCATAACTTTCCGACTGGGAAAGATTTTTTTTTCTTTTTCTTGCTTCAACTCTTTATGATGTGATATTTTGCACATTTTTAACCTACAAAGAGCCAACAGAACGTATTTAGAGTTGATTATCACATATTCTATCATTGGCTTATTGTTCTATAATTTTGATTGTCTTATTTTTCAATTTAATTATTCAAATCATTATTCTTGATTTCTTCAATCATTGTTCTTGATTGTGAGTTCTCGATCTTCCTCTTCAATATGTTTTTTCTTATATTCTTGTATTGATGGAATGACACAAAGAATGAGAATCATATATAAATTGGATAACATAACCATATTTATAACTTTCATATGTATTTGGTCTATCGTCAAATATAACCATAATGGATTCGACGTCTACACATATAATTTGACCTACACTTTATTTAGAGCACAACAATTTAATTCTTTATTATATCACTTTAATTAATCTCAACTTAAATATAGCATTATACACGATTAATTACATATGTAGCCCACATGACAAATTAATAAACCTATCAGATGCCACCAACTCCTACAATTTTATTAGTATAAGAGACATGATTCGTGCAATAAGTATTTACAGAAATAGAGAGTGAATAAAAATAATAGCCATCAAAAGCAATCAATCATCAGTTAACTACTAATAACTACAGAGAGATATTACAATTCACAGCACAAACCAGCAGTTCAACTCCAAAAAAAGAATCCCAATTCAAACTAATTCACTTCTAGTACAATTAGCAAGAAAATCCTCAAAACAGGGATAAAGAAATTTAAATAAAGAAATTTCAGAAAAAGAAAAAAAGCCGATACTAAATTTGCAAGAGGGATAAAGAAAGAAAAAGGGGATGTTCTTGAATTTGAACTGAGATGGAACTATCAAAACAGGATAATATAAGTTGCAAAGCGGATCTTGGAGTTTGAACGGGTCAAACTAAATCTTATTGAAGAGTTGTGGCCCTCAAAACAGAAAGGCAGGGGATAAAGAGCAGATTTTTTTCATAAATAAGTAGCTTTTAAGTTTGTTAGGTATTTGATGTAATTGACAAGTTTGTGAACAAAATGGACTAAAATTAATATATTGTAAAAGTCAAAGAGTCGTGTGTAAATTGTGTTATTTTAGGTTTAGGATTTGAGAATGGAAAAAAAAAAAAGAAAAATGGAACCGCAATTTCGCTAGATTGTCGCTAAGCCTTGACTCGAGCGTTAGAAACAGTAACACTGTCGCTAGCCTATCGCCAGCCTTCGCTCGAACGACACACTATCGCTCGTCTGTCGCCCAGCTCTCACTCGAACAACAGGGTTATCCGGGAATTTTTGAATTCGTTTTCTTAAGGCTTTTTATCTGGCCCATTCATACATTGACCTACATATAAATACATGAATGCATCTAAATGAGTTTTCTAAGGTTGAACATTGTGAAAAACATATTCTTGTCATATAATCTTGATAAATTTATTTTCAACCTTCATCCTGTTATCGACTATTGGCGGTGAAAACATCAAACTCAAAATTCAAATATCAAACTAGTGGATTGTTGACTACAAAGTGCATGGAGTTTTTACCCAGTTGGGATTTCTCTGTGATTAATTCTGTGTTTATTTATTGCTTTCATACTTGCGATAATTCAACATAGGAAAAATTGAATTGTATGATTAACCATCTAGAAATAATTAATAGTGACTTGTTGCTATTTAATTATTAAATTTTTAATTCCGTGTAATCACATATTCACCCCCCATCTAGGTGTTGTTTGGATCGAACTTCGTATTTTCAAAGTTGTTTTAAGCAAAGCCAAACAAACCTCCGACACAAAAGGAAAAGGCTTTATAAGATTTCCATGATTTACGACACTCATTTTTCGGTCATAAATAATAAATAGCTACGTATATTTAGCTCATGTTTGGTAGATATTAAAATCAGATATCTTGCATATTTTGAAAAAAGTTGATAAGATGTGTGATTGAAAAGTTGTTTGTTCCATAAAATGTGTGGTTAAAATTAAAATTTAATCAAACAAAGCCATACTTTTGTACATATAGCACCACTAAATGACATTAATTGATGAATTGATGTTTGTTTAGAAAAATAAACACTTTATCGTGTGATATATAGCGTGAAAGTGAAACGAATAAACTTTTTACACGACATTTTACGCTTCACAATTTTTTCGGATGCATAAAAGAAAACTAATAGAAAACGAACATGTTCTAATCTAATTTGTTTATACCATGGTACATAAAAACATGTTGGTTCATGTGTAGTGTTTATAATGATACTCGACTCGTTCATATTTTTATTGAAATCCAGACTGAATCGGATCATGTCCACTCGTAATAAAAACGGTGATATAATCAAAGTAAATAAAAGTTTCCTAAGTAGCAATAATATCATTAAAATTATTTTTAGTGACATACTCGATAATTATCCTTAACCGTCCACAGTTTCAACAAATTTTGAGGCCCAGTTCAGTCATGGACCAGTTGAGGGAAAAGCCCAAACCGTGACCCGGCCTCTACCAAATTCTATCTCGCTATTTGATAAGAATAACTAATGTAGTATGGATGTCAAAATTTTAATAAAGAGACAGTTGCCAAGAGAATAATCTAATTGTAAAACACGATTCACTTGTCTAAATTGCATTTGTACAATTATTCCTACCTATTTCACTTATTTTTCCTCATTTTTTTGTCAATGCAACTAGAAGTAAGCTGTCGTTGTGAGTTTATCCCACGAGTGGACGACATCATATGATGAATGCAGTATCAGTTTCACGAGGATTTATTATTGACCCAACATTAATCAAAATTAACAATTACAAGAACAAGTATATTTAAGATTTGCTCGAGTGAATTTAATTATTATACTAGTTCTAAATAAAGGAAAAAACGATTAAAAGTGTTACGTAGTGATGGATAGTCACAGTTTTCAAGAATTAATTCAATGAGAGAAAAGTATTAGGACTCGCGATTTCTCCCTAACTTTTTCTATTGATTTATTATACAAAGTCATAAAAAAAAAAAAAAAAAAATTAACATGTGTATTCCTTCGAACTTCTCAAATTTAATTAAAAACCTCTATCAAGTGAGCTTCAGAAAACAATGGGACCTTCGTAAAATTGATCATTATGACAATTACGACGAATCTGATTGGGAGGTTCAATGACATAATGAAGGGGATAAATGCTACTCTGGTAAGAGAGTAAGCTAGTTATTCTTTCGTGCAACATTCAAATTCAATATTACTTAATTAAGCACATCTTCTATATCTCTATGTAAATTCGAATACAATTAAATGCATTAATAACCACAATAATTACAGAGTCGATCTCTATTTTCTAGCTAAATTATCGAATTTTACTATTTGGTTTAAAAATCTGATTTCTATCCCCCACCAAACAGGGGCTAAACTAAGCTATTTAATTATGTGGAACAAATGAATAATGAGGTAGAAATCAAGTAAGTAAATAGTTAAAAGTCTCGATTTCACTTATTAACCTTACTCATGTTCAATTCATATTTTGATTAAATTTTTGTGTTGTTGACAATTAAATCGAAGATAAAATATTAACATTTCTCTAGTACTAGTTAGCATATCCTTTATTATAAAATTTTCTTCTCTCAACTAATATTTTGATAAAAGTGATGCATAAGAACATAAGACAATCTCGTGAATAAGTAGTAATCTCTCAATTTAACAACATGAGAATAGATTTTGTGAAAGTGTTTTTTTTTTTTTTTGGAGAATGTTTTTATAAAAATGAGTTCGGAAGACCCATTTAATTGACTCAAAATTACGATTTTGACAATCTTGATTAAAAGTATAAAAATCTTCATTATATAAGTTAGTTTAAACCTCTCCGTATCTTTTAACTTTGAAGGCAACTAGTTGAGCGGAGAGAACTTCATCAATTAACGCCATTGTCTCAAAACTTTCTTTTCTTGGCCATCATCTCCTTCATACACCGTGCCCGGTAAATGCCTCGTTGATTCAACAACTAATTATTTCAAACTCGACATGTTTCACTTTTTCGTTTCTTGGGCACCCTTAGATGAAAATCCAAAAGGTAGGGATTCGAATAAGATCGAATTGAATAAACGTGTAAATCATAGTACTTGAATACAAGTGTAATAGCCCCACTTTGTCAATAAGAGATGGAATGTCCCAATTGAAGAGTGCTAGCACATATTCACATCTCTACACATGACATTCATATGCATTATGAAAAAAACTTTAAAAAAATATGTTGCACTTTTGAATCGTGGACAAAGAGGGGACTGTATATAAAGCTACTTTTTAAGTAATTTTTTTTTTCTTTTCAAATATATTTAATATGTTACTTTGTAGTTAAAATTATACTTTTTTGGGGGACGGGTAGGGATATGCGCCATGCGGGGTGGTTTCATCGGGTTTCCATGGTGGGTGAGTTCAAATGAGAAGGACAATCGTAAAGTAGTTTCACTAATTTCTCCAAGATTTAGTTTGTGCTATGATAAGTATTATTCCACCATGCTAGGTAAGCTTCGAGAACATGGAGAAACGTCAAAAATAATCTCTCTAAAAGTAAATTTGTAATAGT
The DNA here is from genome assembly GCA_903798405.1 of Fraxinus platypoda. Taxonomy (NCBI): domain Eukaryota; kingdom Viridiplantae; phylum Streptophyta; class Magnoliopsida; order Lamiales; family Oleaceae; genus Fraxinus; species Fraxinus platypoda. The sequence continues at coordinate 7,432 of CAIGRT010165387.1, read as the reverse complement.
TGTTCCACCACAAACATACATTGATGTAAATAAATAGGTTTTCGTAATCTAGATACTTCTATCGATTGCGACAAGCACCCGATCGTGGGCGGGCTTTACCCACCCTTTTCTTATCTTTGTTACCCCCATCATCTTTTTGCTTGTGGAGATTTCTCTGTACTTTTACTCATGAAGGGAATTCACTGAAATTTGTGGCAGAAGATAGAGGAGAATGGCCATCACATTGCCACATAGAGTGGCACTATAATTTAGTTTGAAAGGGAAAGAATGTCCATGAACGAGACCATTTAGTAAAGAATAACGTCATTTGCAGTCGTTCGCTATCGTAATCGCATTTGATATACATGTGTCAGTTAGTGATTTGATGCAAGTGACAATAAAAAAACTATCATATTAATACATCCAATCACTAACCACCACATTATGCAACGTAGGACAATTACGATAGTGAGAAACTGCAAATAACATCACTTTTTAGTAAATGTTACATGTTTGTATTATTAGATATAATAAACCAACATATATACCTAAAAACCACTTTTTGTAGGGTAGATGTTAAATCTAGAAGCTTATATTGTTAGAGGGGGATGTGATTATTTGTTTTTATTTGTCTAAACTTGACATGTGAAATTTTTTTTAAAAAATATAATTAAAATTCAAAGTGTGCCCTTTGCAAACCGAAGTTTCTAAAGATAATATAATTTTATTTATTTATATTTCACCTTCCTATTAAATCATTTGGATGCGTAATTTTTGTTACTGTATATTACATTGGGAAATTTACTGTGTATATATGTGTAATAACAGTTTACATGTGGCTTATTAGCACAAATCGTTCCTACGTTTGGCATTAAGTGTGCAAAACGTTCTTAAATTTCAATTTTTTGGATTTTCATCCTTATTTCCACGTTTCATTATGGAAAACGTCTTTTCATCAATTTTTATCCAATTTCTCAAATAAAAACTGTAAAATGACAAATATACCCTCATATTCAAATAAATAAATAACAAATTGCAAGCATACTCCCAATTTTTTCAAAAAAGTACAAATAAATTCCAAACAAATTAAATTAAAAAAGAAAAGAAAAATCATCTTTTTCCCTCTCTAAAAAAATCATAAATGGCCTCTCCGACGCTCTCGATCTCGACCTCCCAATCAGACATGATGGCTGCCCGATCTCCACCCATGCATTCCACTCCTTCCTCTCCTATCTCTCGCGACCATATGCCACGGCTTTTCCCTGCGCCGCCCCTGGTACAAACTCCTTGATCACTCTTCCTTTGCCTGCCATGACTCTTTATCCGAAGCCGCCTCCTGCATCTACAAGAACACCTCATACTTTCGCGTTAATTACATTTCTCTAATCGCCCTTTCACTCGCTTTATCCCTTCTCTCCCACCCGATATAATGACTTGTCATCTTCGCCTTGTGAGATTTTGGGGGTTTTGGTGGTGTCTACCGTAGTTGTAATGTTCCTTATAGGTCTTGGATCGTTTCTCATCTCAGCTTTGCTTGTCAGCCTAACCGTTGTTTGTACACTCGGTGCATTCTGCGCTCTCGAGGATTTGTTCCTGGACATGAGCTGGAGATAAGCCCAAGCAACCTGCTTTACGAGGAGATTGCGGATGCAGATATTGAACGCTAATTGAGCTTGATGAAATATGCTGGGCCTCGAGAAGTTGACTGCAACTTAGGGTAAAAGGTCTTTTAGTAAGTATAGCTATGGGAAAACTACCCGAAATTATCGAAGGGAATTGATGATGAGGCGGAGGCTGAGTTCGTGGTTGTGGTAGAGGAGGCGGAGTTGCGGTGGGGAAGGGTAAGATTGGAAGGATCACCCCAACTGAGGTCAAGATGGAGTTCCGACGCCGAGTAAGAAGGTGGTGCCAGAGTTGGGTGGGAGAGGGAGAGGGGGATTTTTCTTTTCTTTTTTGATTTTTTAATTTATTTTATTTGGGATTTATTTGTACTTTTTTTAAAAAATTGGGAGTATGATTACAATTTGTTTTTTATTTTTCATTTTTTTTAATTTAAATAAGAGGGTATATTTATCATTTTACAATTTTTAATTGAGAAATTGGATAAAAATTGATGAAAAGGAAATTTTTCACAATGAAACTTAGAAATAGGGTTGAAAATGCAAAACTTTGAAACTTATGGACGTTTTGCACACTAAAAACCAAATATAAGGACATTTTGTGCTAATAAGCCTTTACATATTATGTTTTATAAATTTGTATTTTACACATTACATTTTGTATAATGGTTACAAAAGTAAATAAAAAACTTAATTTCTAATTTTGTCGATGTCTATTGCAGATGGTTTTTTTCTTTTTTTTTTTTCAACAAAGATTCATAGAAGAATATATAAATACACTTAATAAAAATTATATAATTTTATATAAAAATTGAAATGGAAAAAAATTATTTGTGATGACTTGAGAGGACTCGATTGAATGTAATTTATGGAGCGATAGATGAATGACGAAAAAATATATTAATAATTTAGTCGGAAATAAATCAAACTTTTGGAGAAGAATAAAACATATAAAAGTTGTACGTAAAGTGTTACATAATGTAATATAAATTGTGTGTGTGTTTTTTTAGCAAAAATTATTTTTTTTATCAATTATAAAATATAGTATGTAAAATATAAATTAGAACATACTCTGGTCCTCGAGGGATAATTTCAACCACTTGACGTCCATCTAATGGATCTATTATGTAAGATATTTGTACATATTATTTATGTAGAGTGATGTAAGGTATTAATACACCATATACAGGGTGTATTTTGTAGTTTTCCTCTTATATATTGACTATGGGCTATAAACATGATTTGGAATTCATTTGTGATACATTTCTCTCCAATCCAATTTTATTAAATTGTGCAAAATTCACCAAGTCCACATCAATACATAGTAATAGAATATGCATAGTTTAGTGACAATAGTTCTATAGTGAGCTGAGTAGGAATGACAATGAGGTGATCCTTCTGTTTTTAGTCTTGTGAGAAATTTTAAGGGTGTGGACCATGTTCTCCATTTCGATCCCAATAATCTCACTAACCGATGAATCCTCGCCCTAATAATTGGTCGAGACACGGTGGAAATTGGAGTTAATGGATTATTTTGCTACCTTAATGATGAGTTATAAAATGCGACCAAGAAAGTGCTTTACATAATTTCTTTTGGCAAAAGGACTAAAGTCTAAGAAAAGCATTTCACTTGGTCCATTTACTTGTGTACACGACATTCATATGCAATAAGTAGCGCACTTGTTCATGGATGGTACCAGATGAAGTTGACTGCCATTTTTTTTTTTTCTTTGGTATGGGTGAGGATGGCCGGGGTGGAGCAACAGCGAAAGCAGAATTTTCACAATTGAGGGACGAAAAAATGTTGAAGAGACAAAACATATGTGTATTTGTATAGATAAAAAAAATCAAAATTTCTTCATAGATATAAAGAAAAATGTCGAAGGTGCAAAATATACTATATTTAACAAAAAAAAATTCAAAATATCTACATAGATTCAGAATTTTCACAATTGGAGGTGGTTTCATGGTGAAAGACGCTTATGAGCGCCTAAAGTAGCTGTTATCCATCACATCTTTTCTAAGAAGTTAGGTAGGTGGTTGAGTCGAAACATAGAGAGTGACTGGATATCACTACAGGCAAGTACTATGCAGGAAATGTTTTCGAAGTAGAACAAGAACGAGATAGAACAGCGGAACTCACCCGTCCACCGAAGAATAGTGTAATATCCCCTCTCTGAGACCAATGAAAGGGTACCTACATACATTCTCCAAATTCCATTTTTTCATCGATGGGTAGGTTGAGAGGGTTGAAAGCAGTTGAAGCGAAGTCATGGGTTGTGGATTTCCGAGGTAGGTAAGCCATGGGAAGAGGAATATTCGGAGTAGTTTAACCACAATTATCTCTAGAAGATATAACTACGATAATTTTGTAAATATTTTCCCACAAATGTCAGTGTACGTTTTTCGATCTAGCACTTGAAATAGAAACAAGTACATGATCTTTGTCAGGCTTTTCCACCGCCCTTTTTTAGTGTTAAGTTGTGGAACCTAATTATAGTTGATCCTAATTATTGCCACTTTTGCGGAGCTTGGAGCCCTTGTATAATTCGATTTTGCCTAGGGGCGATGGGGAGGGAGGCAACCCAATTTTGGGGGATTTTTTTTATTTTTTATTTTAACAAAGCTCTGTTTGGAATGGATTAAAATCAAATTTTTAATTTAAGTAAAAAATTAACAATTTATTTTAATCACATATTTCATGGGATTCACCACTTTTCAACTTTTATGAAAATCTACTAAAAATATTATTTTAATCCCCACCAAACAGGGACAAAATCACAATAGATCTTAACAATTTCTCTCATACTCTCGCGACCCCTCCCTTCCACCATTTATCAAAACCCTAATTTTTTTAATTCTTCAGACTTTGTTTATAATTTCTTCACAAATTACCTTATCTGCTATAAACCTTCACTTTCCAATGAAATTTTCTACTAATTAGAACATAAATTTACGTTTTTTGCTACCAATTTGTTCTAACACTGCTAAGTGATTGCCAGTACATCATCGTTGCTAGGTCTACCACGGCAATTCTGACATCACCTTCGATCGTTGGACCTCCAACACAGTGAACTAAAAATATTTTGGGCGTGTTCGGTAGAGATTAAAATTGAAAAATTAGTCGTTATTGTTGACTTTTATTATACGAGTGTGACTCAATAACGGCTATATTTTCAATTTTAATTGGATTTTAATCTTTACCAAACGAGCACTTTGCCTTTGAAAATTAAAAGGTAACCCGTGGCAGACAGTAGTAACTTATAATTCCATAGTGTTATTTAGAAAAAATGGGTTTGGATTACAATTATTGTTTGTTTTCATTCCGTTTGATTTATATTGAAGAATGATTTTTGAATTTTATATATTGAATAATGATTTTTGAATTTTATATATTGAATTGTATCAAATTGATTTGGAATGATTTTTGAATTGTGTATATAGAACGAGTGTAAAATCATTCTATGCAATTTAACTTATATTTATCGAATTGAATATTAATATTGAATATTGGTTGTATATTTTTCCTTTGAGATTACTTGAATTGATTGTTTATATCAAATACACTATAAATTCTTTAAACGTAAATGTACGTTTTTTGTGATGAGCAAAATATTAATTAAATGAATGTTCAAAATAAAATGGATGAAAATGATGAGCAAAATATTAATGAAAGAATGTTTTTTAAACGTAAATCTACATTTTTCGGGTCAAATATGAATCATTCAAGAATCAAGAACGAAGCATTCGATCTGTACAAGTTTGATTGTGCCCCACTAACTCAAAATGTATGCATCTACCACTAATTTTGCCTTAATTTATCTTATAAATAGGGAGTCATCCTTAGATTTTATTATTATCATCAAAAAGAGAGAAAGAGAGGTTAGAGAAAATATGAGTGCGATTTTCTCTTGTAAATCTTTTTTCATCATAGTGAATTACTACAGTGGCGGAGAGAATGTAGTCTCATATTAAGACGAATCTTGCGTGTTATTGAATTTTATTTTTCAATCTTTCAATTGATTCTTCTTGGTGGAGTAAAATTAAAGTTATAATACTCAACACTTAGCAAAGAGTACTGCAAGTGTTATGCTCTAAGTCCAATCAACTTTGAACATAAATACTTTTAATATATAATTGATGCATATTTATAGCAAGATCTATTATTTAATTGAATTAATATTCTAATAAATTAAATAATAGATTCAAGTCTTGGCAATTTGATAATCACAAGGAGTTGTGATTGTGAGATACAAATTACGTATGACTGAATCTTAAATTACGGATAAACGTATTTAATATATAATTTATACATATTTATGGCAGGTTCTATTATTTAATTGAATTAATGTTCTAATAAATTATATAATAGAATCCGTAGATTCAAATCTTGGTAATTTGTTAGTCACAAAGAGTTGTGATTGTGAGATACAAATTATATATAATTGAATCTTAAATCATTCGTGGTCGTAAGTAATAACGAGATACGTATAGACTATCACGTGTGTCATGTCTTACTTGTGAAGTAAGTAATTAATCTCACAAATTAAAGTATTGTGACACTTAAATGAACACATTGATGTTTTGTTATAGAACAAAACATTGGAAACCTGTTGGGGAGATTTCACATAGATAACTATTTGAGTGTCAGTGGTTAATCTCTAACGTTCGGTAGTATAATTTGTTATTTAACTTGAGATCATTATAGTGCTTTATATGATGACAGTCATACTTTGGTGATACTGAATGTTGCTCTACCAATGGTCGTTAATACAATATTGTTCGGGTATGTCAAGAGTCGTATGAAAGTTGTGAATGATCAATAGATGATTCGTCACTCTTAGATAGTATTAGATTATGATCTATATTTCATTCAATTAAGTTAATAATGAAATCATTGGACAATGTGTACTCATAAGTCGAAAATGAGTTTTCGATTTACATTAACTTAATAGTGGGATGAAAGATATGATCGATAATTGAGATTGACACATTCATATCTCGTAATTGATTAGATCATATTGACGAATTGATCAAGTTTCACGATAAACGAGCAAGTTTGATTTTATCATACCACGTGACATTTCTCGTCACATGTATTGCCATGACACATTGCTAGATGTCAATCTGGAACGACAGATGTGAGTTGGTGAAAAAAATAAAATACCATATTTTAATTTATCAATTTTTTATTAGAACGAAATAATAATTCACTGCATAGGCACGTGATCAGGAACCTGACGAGTCACACATAAAAGGAAAATCAGAATTAATTCAAGGACCAAATTTAATTAATTGGATTAATTAAATATTAAATCGGATTAAGTTTAAGAGACGGACCAAGCCCACTTGGATTAATAAGCCATTATATTAATAATTCACGGCATAGGCACGTGATCGGGAACCTGATGAGTCACACATAAAAGGAAAATCAGAATTAATTCATGGACCAAATTTAATTAATTTAATTAATTAAATATTGGATCGGGTTAAGTTTAAAAGACGGATCAAACCCACTTGGATTTATATTAATAAGCCATTAGGGTTTCAGAAAAAATTGAACAGAACATAATTCACATTCTTGCTAGCACAAGAAAAGAGAAACAATAATTCTCTAATTCTTGTTTTATGTGTGAATTTTCTGTAGGAGATATAACACCGATAATGTGCATATTATATTCAAATAAATACGTACCGTTTCATACTCATGAAATCGAAATAGAATTCGACTTACTAATATGGAATTTGAGAAGACAATCAACAATTATCGAAGTTGAACACGTGTCGACGGATTCAATCTGTTTCATTCTTTATTTCAAACCTTGTATGAAATC
>CAIGRT010165379.1:0-10059 GCA_903798405.1 Fraxinus platypoda | reverse complement strand
ATATTATAGCCACAATATGAAATAATTGATCACAAGAATATAAGAACAAAATAATTTGCAGAGAATCAAGATTTTATTATATAATATGAAAAAAAAATACAAAGATTTGTATTTACAACATTGTCTAACTTAATCTAAATCATAATGAAGAGCAAGCTATATATACCCTAATAATAGATTTGTAGTTGAAGTAGAATACAAGAAATAAAGTCCAAAACGGAGTAGACGAGGAAAAATCGTACAGGAAAAAACAGAGCAGGTGGCGCCTTGGCGGCAGAGTGGCATCGGCGCCGGGCCAAAATTTATGCCCTCTCTCTGGTCCTTTATTTCAAAACTTGATTTTCTTCGTCACAAAGTCTTCTTCAAATTCACCACAAATTTCTACTCTCAATTGGGGTTTCAAGTAAAACTTCGATTAGAATCTACCACGTAAACTTGAATAGGATTTCACAATAACATTCCAAATAGAATTCTTCTTAATATGTATTTTAATTAGAACTACAAAGAACTCGGGTTATACCTTAATTCTAATAATCTCCACCTCGACGTGAATTTCACCGTAATAAACAAAATTTCAAAGGAAAAATTCTTCATGGAGACAAATTTCACAGCATGGAGTAAACTTGAATTTTTCAATGAAAAACACAAACGAACTTCTCTATAAAAAATTCCAACTGAAAATATTTTCCACCTTTTCTACATGAAATAGGGGCAAAAGTGATCTAATAACCACCAAATAAGGCTAAAACAAACCTTGTAATAGAATCACAACTGAATACATTAAAATAATGATATTGGCTAGAATCAACACTATTAACTGTAATCAAACCATCAACTAAATCAGTAGAATTGTACATATGTAGATCTTATGGTAAAAAGTAGGTATGTTTCTAGTAATTGAATACAATGACACCGCCAATGATGGTGGTAAGACGGATTTACTCATAACTTCTAAATTCAACTAAGATGTATTCCTTAAAGAAGACCCAAAATTAGACTTCAACAATACAAAATTCAACTCCAAATCCACCCGAGTTCTTAAAATATATAATTGAGATTTTCTCTGTCTCTTTGACAAAACACGAGCTCCTTTATTAACCTTTAGAACTCCACCTTCAATAGTATACATGTACCATTTTGAATTAAGAGTACTTAAGGAGATAAGATTTTTCTTCAAATATGGAATGTGTCTCATTGTATCAAATGTTCTGACCATCCCATCAAATATCTTTATTCTGACCCTACCAAAACCAGCTATCTGACAAGGTGTAACAACACCTTTTAAAACTTCATACGTTGAAAACAAATCCTGATTGAGTGTCATATGAGAAGTGCAAGTTATATCAAAAATCCAAGTTTCTTTAGGTTTAGAGTTGTAGTAAGATATAAGTAAAAGCTCTCCATCACTATTAGGATTTTCTGGAATACTTGATTCCCCTAAAATTTCTGATTGTTGATTTGCAATCAATTTTAATTTATTCTGCAACTTACAATAATTGTTTATCAAGTGCACATTTTTCTTGCAATAATTACAAAATTTAAAGTTAGATTTTGACTCGCCCCTTGAACAACCACCATCAACAAGGAGGACATCTCCATAACCCTCAGATGCAAAAAGATGCTTCATCTTCTCCTTTAAATATAGAGCATGGTATACTTCTTTGATGGTGAGAGTAACACGACTATATAAAATCGTGTCTTTAAAAGACGTGTATGAAGTGGGTAATGAACACAATAAAATCAATCCCAAATCTTCATCATATTTGACCTCCAAGATCTCCAAATCAACAACGATTTCTTTAAAAGTAGTCACGTGATCTTTAAGAGATTTACCTTCTGTCATACGATGGGAATATAGACGTTATTTCAAATACAATTTGCAAGTAAGACTCTTCGTCATGCATAATTGCTCCAATTTTAACCATAATGCAGCGGGTGATTTCTTCGTCAAAATGTCCTGAAAATATTATTTGAAAGATAAAGATGTATTTCAAATAGAGCCTTTCGATCCCTCAATTGTTTCTCATCCAGAGTCTAAGTTGTGGACATCTTGTCAAACCTAACAACGCGTCGTCCAACTCTATCTGAGTGAATACTGCTCTCATCTTTGCTTTCCAAGAATAAAATCTTGTATTGCAATCCAACAGCGAAATATCATACTTCATTGTTACCATCACCAAAAACCTCGATCTTTCCAAGAATTTCAATACCAAATGTTTTGATATCATTTTGTTGTGAAACACGAAGATGATATCGGATTTTGGAGAAAATAAGATATTATAGATACAATATGAAATAATTGATTACAAGAATACAAGAACAAAATAATATGCAGAGAATGAAAATTTTATTATAATGTGAAGAACGAATACAAAAAAATTGTGTTTTCAACTTTGTCTAACTTAATCTAAATCATAAGGAAGAGCCAATTATATATGAAACAAATAGGGGACGTCCAAACCCTAATATTAGAGTTGTAGTTGAAGTAGAATGCAAGAAACGAAGTCCAAAATGGACTAGACGAGAACAAATCTCGTAGGGAAAAATAGAGAAAGTGGCGCCTCAACGTCGGAGCGGCGCCCCTAAAATTTCCTTGGCGCCGCGATGCCCACTCTCGGGTCCTTTACTTCATAATTTGATTTTTTTCATCTCAAAGCCTTCTTCAAGTCAAACACAAATTTCTACTTCCAATTGAGCTTTCAATTAGAATTCGCCAAGTAAACTTGAATAGGATTCACAATAGCATTCCAAATAAAATTCTTTTTAATGTGTACTTTATTTTAAATTCGTAATTATTTCCAACAAAAAATTTGGGTCACACTAATTTTAACACAATGACGTCTTTAGTTTGAACAGTCATGCTCCTTCGCTTTGTTGATCTACTGTTTTAGATCTCTTAAACTTGTTTATTTGATCTGGTCATGTAAGAGATATCAACAATTTAAATTCAAAAATTAAACTCTCAACAATGTCAATTAATAGAGTAATGCTACAAGTATCCACTGTGGATATTCTCATGTGATGTGACATTAAATGATAAGACTAATAAAGTAAATTTCATTTACACATTTAGCCCCTATATGAGCTCTAATTTTTAAAATTTATTTTTTCTCAACTCATTTTTAATTACACACTCTCTCAATAAAATAAATTTGCACGTAAATCCAAAATTTTTTTTTCTAATTTTAACCATACATTCTCTGAAAAACTCACTTTTTACAAAATATATTCTAAAAATTTGAGGATCAAACGTTTCTCTGCTATCATCTACAACATCACAAGGGAATAATCTTACTAGAAACATGTTAAGACCCTATTTGACAATCATTATTTTCAAACTTTTTATTGTACGTACTTATTTTCAACAACACATTTACACAATAAAATATTATGTACGTAAATCCAAAACATTTCATTGTGTTCACGCGCCATATGTGAGTTGACAAATATTGGTAAGTTATGTGCCGCTAGAGATGGAGAATATATATGATAGTGGTTATAACTAATGTAAAAGAAATCTAACAAAATCAAACCTCGTTTCTCTCACATTTGAAGGAGATATTATAAGAAATAGTTAAGGGGATTCACCATATCTTTTTGGGGTGTCCCAAACTGATCTTCTATATATGTAATGTAGATCTTTGATCACGATTCGGAGATTACATACTCAGTCATTCATGTTAATGTTTTGTAGCATAAGTTGTGTGATTAACCCTGACAACTTCTTTGGGTCACCAACACAAAATTTGGTTTGAGATATGATATCTTATTAAGGACTAATACCTTTTAATTCGTCCTAAACTTAGTGGTTAAACTATATTCTACGATTTTACTTAATGGGAAGTTTTGAAGAATCAAAAAATACTATAAACAAAGGATGGTACCAATATAAAAGTTTATTGGTGTCTATTGTTAATACCCTCGAGGGATTACATATTTATCCACAATAAAAACTTACACGTTATTTTTTAATGTATTAGGATTGATTATAGGAATACTCTAAAACAAAAAGCTCATTATACTACTACAGCCAAGTTAATTTTGATCTACCGTAGATCTCGTTAATAGGGCTAGTGGGTTACATTTTCATCAAAAATGAAAAATTAAAAGGGTGCTGTGTTAAAATACACTAAAAACTATAGAGGAAATATTATATGAATAACAATTTTATAAGAATTGGGGTGTAACCCGAATTCTTTGTTTGAAATATTAAAGAATTCTAATTGAAGTGCACGTCAAGAAGAATTCAAGTTTGGAATGCTATTGGAGTTTTATGTCAAGTTGAACTTCTATTTTGGAAGCTCATTGGGAGTTGGAAATTGGTATTGGACTTGAAGAAGAGGTCGGGATGGAAAAAACAAATTTGAGCAAAAAAAAAAAAAAATTGGGCAGATTGCCCGGCTCCGTGGCTCCCGGAGGTGGGCGCCGCGGCGCCACTTGTTCTGTTCCGTTTTTCCTCGTTTTCTTCTCATACTTCGTTTTGGACTCGATTTTTGGCATTCTACTTCATCAACAACTATATTAAGAGGGTTTGGACATCACCTACATGTTCTCTATAAATATTATGTTCTTCTATGCAATTTTATAAAGCTGAGAAAATAGATTATTAGAATATATGATCCATTGTAATTTTCTCTCGTATCCATTATTTTTTAGTTAATAAAATCTCTTAATTCATCTGCCATATTTATTGTCTTTTTTATTCTTTTACTTGATCTAATACTTCCTTATTGTGCCATATAATTTCAATATCTCAATCCGATGGTTTGTTTCACAACAAGTGATATCAGAGCTATTCTGGTGTTTTTTGTTTTATAAGATCATCGATATAAACTAAGTTGTGTTACATGTCATTACAATTTCTATAACAAGAACTATTAATCTACTCAATTTGGTTGCGAAAAAAGAAAAAAATGGTTGACTTAATTCTTTTCCTTAATTATGTGAGTCTATTAACGAGAAAATAATTAATTAAATTAACAATCACAAAACCGCATGATTGGATGGAAAATAATGTGGATGGTCAGACTCATTTTCCACACTATATACATTCCAATGGATGAGTGGTATATTATTAGCCCCACCACTGGAATCTATTGTCCCGATTTCAACCAACATTTGGAATAATATTATTGTGCTCAAGATTCTCATTAATTAAGCAATATTATTAATTAATCTGATGTCAATTAACAGATATTTTATGAAATAGATTATGTTGAATGTCTCCTCAAAATGATGCATTAGTAGATTTAGTTAATAATTAGTAATTAATATTGAACATAATGATCTTATTTAAATAGGTTGATACCGTTTTGAATAATTGTATCAATAGGAAAAAAAATTTAAAAAAATATGAATTGACTCAAATTTGGATGCTTTTTTTCTTGAAATATATATTATGATATAAATTCTTTGGGAAAATTCATAAATGATCTACCTAACAACCTGATTTTTGAGAAAAAATAAAATATATCTAAAACATTTTTTTTTTTTTTTTATGTGATATAGGAAACGTTTGTAGAATTAAATTTACACAAAATATTTAAAAATATCGTGACGGAAGAAATTGAAGCCTAATATTTATAACTTCATGAAATTTTCCTTTATGCTTGATAATGATCAATAAAACTATAAAATAAATGTTAATAATTTGAATATTTCATTTATTTAAATTGTTTTACTTTTCATGTTGGTGGGACTATTGTTTGGGAATGTTTTACTTCACAACCTAACAAAATAATTTCACATACCAATGTGGTCCTGAAGCAAATATTAAACACACACACACACACACAATTCAAAAAGTGATATCAAGTGGGAGTCACTTTCTTTTCTAGTTGTAGAGGGTATTTGTATATTTCGAAAAGCAAGAAACTGTTTCTTGTTTTCTTATTTGATTTTGACCGCGCTAAGTCTTGGAGATGTAAAAAGATTGATAATCTCTATGGAGGCCCCTTTGGACATTACAGTCCAAGCTGTGATGGGAAAGATTCAGATGATATGGATAAATATAGTCATTTTGGAACAATCAAGAATAGGGTTTTGAGCGGGTCGGGGTCGGGGCTTGGGATGGTATGGTATGGATAAAGTAATGGTATATAACATAATGGTAGGTTAGAAAGAAACTATAGACAATAGGGTTCACACAAGTACTAAATAACATTGATACTAAATAGCATTACTCTTAATATATTGTTAGGTTAGAAAAAAGGGTTCAAAATATTACTAAGCAACATTCAAATAGCATGAACCGTACTACAATGCCAGAATATTTGACATATTGGTTGACATAATATCACATCACACTTTATTATTGGACTAATTAAAACACAATCATCATTTCTATCAAATCACCTCCAGCAACTAAGATTCGGCACTGCTTCTAGCATTATTCTTCTATCAAAGTGATTTAACCCAAATAGCATTATTCTTAACATATTGGTAGGTTAGAAAGAAACAATCAAGAATAGGGTTTTGAAGGGGGGTGGGTGGGGGATGTTGACGATGCAGGGGCACAGCTAGGGTTTGGGATGCTTCCTTCTCTTGACGATGTAACTTGTCTCAAAGTCACCACCATGGGATAAAAAGTTTGAAGAAATTGATGTTGATTGATTTTCATGTGTCTTGCTGAGGAAATTTTGACATTACTTACATTATCTGTAGGTTTCCGCAATGTTTGGACAAAATTAATTAAGAAAAGTAAAACACACGTACACACACATAAAAATGTTGAAAATTCTTTGCAGCATTTCTCAATTGGATTCAACATTGTAATCATTGGACATGCAACTTACGTACATAGGCAAATAACCTTAATTTTGCAAACACGCAAGTACTTTCTAAATAATTGTGTTCGATTAAACTTTAACAATAATGCTAAATGTACATTCATTCTTTTACATTGATTTTGACATTGTCATTGGTTTTTGAAAATTTTGGGCAAGAAAACTATTTTTCTTCTTAAACTGTCAAAGTTGTGTTTTTCCATAATGTTAAATTTACACTCCTTTCTTTACATTGATTTTGACGTTACTTTTGTTTTTCAAAAATTTTGGGCGGGAAAACTACTTTTCTTTTTAAACTATTCAACGATGTTTTATCATGTATTACAATGTAAGAACTGATGTAAAAGATAATGTACATGCAGCATGACTGAACTTTTAAATAGGACGATTCAACGTGATATTAGAGTGAATGATTCTACATTTGCAAGTTGTAAATGATTATTTTAGACCTATAGAGTTATTCATGGTGATTTTTAAATCTTGCGGAGCACAAATGATGAGATAGAAAGAAGGTACGTACTCTTGAGTCCCTTTATTTCAAATTTATTTTCAGAATGAATCAAATCTCTCCAACTAAAAGACTCGAACCTTAGGACCAATCAATTGAATTCAATTACTCAACCATGTGCCACATTAGGAGTTTGGATCCAAAGTCTAAAAACACTTGTGGAGGTCAAAGTACTTCTGTTACTGATGTTAGTTAGGCTAAAGTCAAAAAGTATATTTAATGAAGCTTTAAATCAACAATACACACATTCATGTAAACATTTTTTTCTAAATTAGAACCGAATAAAAATATACATAATTTATACAAAACACTTTTTGGATTCATAATCGAAGAGTTAATGACTTTTTAATAAAAGTTCTACTATCAAAAGCTCTGTTACTAGAACTCTACTCGCAACGACTATTAGTTGTAATAAAGTGAAGATGTAGATACCAATAATTTCTGAAATTGTCCCAGTATTTTCATGAAAGATTCAATTAACTAACTTATTTCTTCCAGAGTACTTTTATTTTTATTTTTAAAGGGGGCTATTCTTTCTAAGTTGTAATTCAAAATTCATATTTTATAATAAAAGGTATCTATGTAATGAAAACATAGCTATAATTCTAAACAAGAAAAAAATATTAAAAGCTTGACATTTAATGTAGATATGAGACATCCATAAGAATGTGTCGGCAAAATAGGTTTGACTTTGAAACATTAACCAAAATTTTTAATTAGAAGAATCACTATTTACTCAGTATTAATTGCGAAATAATAAAATGTTCCACTAATTATAAGCAGAAAAATCTAGTGTTTTATTTTTGTTACCTTTTGTCTATCTTTTACCCGAAAAAAGAAAAAAAAAGAAATGTAGTTTGTATGAATACTTTTTCGTGAAAGGTTTATTATTTATGCTTAACACCTAAACTGCCTTTACTTAAAAACAAAAAACAAAAGAAACATCTTCTCCAAGTTAGTCTCGTTGATGCAGCCCCCTCCCTTACTTATCTTTTTCGTGGGCATGACTTTAAGACCAATGAATGAAAGACACGTAAAATTATAAATAAAATATGATACCAAACAGAATCATTTATAAATTAGCCATTAAGAAGTCGCCATCTCTCATCCTACCTGAATGGCCGAATTACCTCCAAAGCCCGAAGGAAATCTATAAATAAGCGTGCCTAGAATGAAGAATGGTATACAATATATAAGTATCTCCCTCCCAAATTGTCATTTATCCTTTTGTTTTGATTTGAGCATCAGAATAAGAGAGTTTAGGAAGTGAAAATCATGCTTAGGTGAGAAAAATTTATTTATTATATTTTTTATTGTCAATAAATTGTGAAAAGTTGAACAAAAAAACACGAATCAATCCATTAAATTGGAGAATTCCTCAAGATCTGCAAAAATGAGCCAAACAAAGGAAAATTAGGCAGTAGTTGAAGTGTCGGAGGATAAGAACCAAAAGATCAGCAGTGTTCTCTACATCTATTCCAATCAATGTAGAGATAAACTCAAAGCTAATGAATAAAACGTTATACTAAACGTTATAATAAAACGTTAGTACCGTCCGACTTTTAGGGTCAAATTTCATTGTTTAGGGGCTTGTTTTATATTTTCTTTTTTGTGTTGAGTCAATTTAAGGATGTTTTAGTCATTTTTGCAATTTTTTTAAGTTCTATTCAAATTTGTCTACCGAATTAAGATTTTGCTTTGCTTAGGATTCATTTTGACTCCTTAAACATGTTTAGTGTTTGAAAACCCTATAGTCATTATTTTGGATTAAAAGTGATTTAAGTTTTCCCGTTAATTGGTGGGCTTTAGTGCTTCTCACTTTCGTTCAAGAGAAATTCGAGAAACATCCGTTTGTATGTTACGAACAAAAATCATTTTCATTATTATTCATGTTTCCATCCTGCGTCAATGCTACAACGCCATGTTACTGTCTTACAGATATATAGAACCCTAATTATTGTTATGATGACCCAACGCATCTTAAAACTTGTGTGTGGGGGTGTTGTTTTGCTAGCATGATGTGAATTGAGGGGATATATTCATGTGGCATATGCTCATTTACCGCTGAAGAATCTTTAAATTACTGATTATGTAAAATTTCTACATATTTAGGAAGATGGTACAGTCATTTCTTGCTGTGATATGTTCCCTNTTACTGATTATGTAAAATTTCTACATATTTAGGAAGATGGTACAGTCATTTCTTGCTGTGATATGTTCCCTCCAACTTCAAACGCCTGACCCCATTATCATCAACTAAACGGGAGATCCATAGAAAGCCACGTATATGGAGATATTTGCTTTCGCACAATATATAAAATTTACTTACATCTATTTATTATATCTAAGCTAATAAAACTAATAAAGCTACTCAAGTCACCTCATCGTCACAATAAGTTATATTATATACGACCGTTGACTACATAGATTTCATTGGCAACATGACAAGTCGTCGTGCGGGAAGGTCAAAAACTTGAACAAAACTTAAATCTATCTATCATAAAAAAACTAATGGAGCTACTTGAGATAAAACGCAATAGCTTAAAAATCTCTCTTGTAGGAAACTAGAAAAGTATACCCTATCTTGCTAGAAGTGTTTCAACCATACATTCACACAATGAAATATTTTGCATATAATCCAAAAAAAAATTCCTACTTTTAATCACACATTCTCCTAAAAATCATTATTCAAAAGAATCAAAACATTGTTTTGGCCAAATAATAGTCATCAAACACAGGCTTAATTATATTTATGTACTAATGATT
>CAIGRT010165339.1:0-11477 GCA_903798405.1 Fraxinus platypoda | reverse complement strand
AATTTAGTATAATAGAAAATTAGATAAATTTAATTTTTGTTCACAAGTCGTCACAAACCGACCAACCCAACCCGACCGATACTTAATTGGGTTGGGCTTCAACCTTTACACGGGTTGAGTTGAGTTAAATTTTAATCAAACCGATCATGTTGGGTTGGGTTTGGGTTGATGCAAAAACTGACCCAACCCAACTCAATCCAACCCAACCCAACCCATGCCCACCCCTGACCATACCCATAATCAACGTGTCCAATTTGCACTCGAGACACAATCTTTATCTAGCCCAAGAAAACCTGCGCACACCTTACTATGCATTCTCCAGTCCAATGCATTCAAAACAAAATCTGTTTATGTTGACCTCAAAATATGGACGATTAAAAATCAATAAAATCCGGTCACTGTGATACATAATTACAACACACATTAGAATGCAATACCGTTGAGATGAAAGGAGGTGCAACCGTGGTATACACTTCGAAGCTCAAATCAAAATATAGAAATAAGGTATGCGAAGACAAATTGACAAAGTTTTGGCCAGTATAGAATTCACTTACTTTAGTGGAAAGGTTATGGGGGTATTTATAGGGTTGAAGGAGCAAAAGGGGCACCTACATCTAGCGATGGCAAAAAAGCTTGTCGGTTCGGGCGGCTTGGCCCGGAAAAAGCCCGAGCCGGGCCCGGTGGAACCGAACCCCATTTTGGGGGGTCGGCCCGTAATTAATAATAATAAAAAAAATTAATAAATTTTTTTTAAAAGCTACCTAAGAAAGAAAAAAAATAAATAAATAAATAAGTGGGCCGGCTCGGCCCGGCCCGACCCGCTAAAGCTCGAGCCAAAGCTCGGGCCGAGCCTTATTTTTTTTGGCCGGGCTCGGCTCGGGCCCGAAAAAAGCTCGAGCCGAGCCCGAGCTTTTTTTTTCGGCTCGACTCGTTGACATAGCTAGGGGTGGGTGGGTAATTTTTTTTCTTTTTTTTTATTGCGTGGGACCCACCCTCATTCCCGAGCTTTTTTTTTTTTTTTTTACTCGACTCGGTTAGTTGACATAGCTACCTACATCCCCTAGACGGGCTCTTTCCCACCCCATAAGCCGATGTTAGACGGGTGGATGCGTCATCACATCAATTATCTGAAGTGGGTGGTCTAATGAAGGTCACTTTCGCCAAAGCCCTCTGTAGCATTTCATCTAATAACGATTATTAAGAGACATCGACTACCTAAACCTACCTTGCTAAGTTAATCACTCACCTTTCTCCATTGGGACATGTGACCCTTTTTGGTTGATAGCATGACACATACGGGAGCTTCATTGATACTTGTTCTCTGCTAATAGATTTTGTATAATAGAGCATCTTTGGGTTACCGTCCAAGACTAATCAACTTGTTTACATGCTTTCTTCCCAAGCCTAATAAGGCCTTATAATATTTGGACATCTTGCCTCGGCTTATGCTCCAAGGCATTGTAGAGTTTCCAATGATTTCCCGAGTGATCACCAGGGAAAGTCGGTTCATCTTGGGCCTGATGAAGTTGGCCAACACCTTGGCCTCAACCTAGGCTTCAACTTAGGCCTTGTGCTTGTTGGCATCCAATCCTTAAATTTTGCCATAGTTTTGGATGTAAGCTCTAGTCTTTGGCTTCTTCTACATTGCATGGGTTAGTTAAGGCATGAGGGTTGGCCTCATCACTAAAAGCAAGGCTCGGCCCAAGGCCTCATCATTTAGGCTAGGACTCGTGAGGGTCAGCCACATCATCGAGGCTAGGGCTCAGCCCTTGAGGTTCATCGGCCTCAACCTGTCCATGTGACTCTTATGTGGCATCGACTAGGACCCAAGTAAAATGGAGGCATAACAATAATTCTCCAAGTCTGATGCTATAACTTATGTTAGGTTTTCTGACTTTTCTTTGGTTGTGGTTTGATGTCTTAGTTCGCCAACTTGGTCTTCTTTTCATGCTCAGTCCTCACGCGGCTTAATTGCTTGCTACAAGTTTGGAGTCCCCATACCTTGGTGCCTAGGACTCCTCGTAACATGGAGGAGTAACGAAGTCAAAATCTACTGGTTCAAGATTTACTGAGAAGAGTTTGAACAAGCAGAAGAAACATTGGAAAATGAAACCTGAATAGTACACGAAATGGTACGCTTGGATTAAACATGAATCCACAAATCAACCAGTTTTTACGATTTTGGACAGGTAAGTGGTGACTTTAGCATCCACTCACCTTCCAGATTAATCTAGTTATATAGCAAAGAATGTAGAGCTTCATTTTTTCCACCCTTTCAATGAAACCTGAACAGTACACGAAATGGTACCCTTGGATTAAACATGAATCCACAAATCAACCAGTTTTTACGATTTTGGACAGGTAAGTGGTGACTTTAGCATCCACTCACCTTCCAGATTAATCTAGTTATATAGCAAAGAATGTAGAGCTTCATTTTTTCCACCCTTTCAATGAAACCTGAACAGTACACGAAATGGTACCCTTGGATTAAACATGAATCCACAAATCAACCAGTTTTTACAATTTTGGACAGATAAGTGGTGACTTTAGCATCCACTCACCTTCCAGATTAATCTAGTCATATAGCAAAGAATGTAGAGCTTCATTTTTTCCACCCTTTTTTTTTTTCGGGGATAGAACAACCCAGACGAGGAAAGTCTTACATATTCAAAGGTTACTAATATTTGCAGGATCAGCATCCTCGGAGGGACTCTCCGAAGGCCTTCTATAAATATCATCGAATGCAAGGTTAAATTCTCCAGCCTCTAAGTCATCCACATAGAAAGTCCGTGACATTCTCCTGGAATTTCTCCAGTCCAAGAGTTGTTCCGGTTCCTGCTCCTCACTTCTTTCCGAGATATTATCATAGTAATCACGAGAAGGATCATGATAGAAATTAGGAGGCTCTAGAAAACTAGTCTGCAGACCTGCACCCTGTGGACTAGTTCTTGCCCACCAATGGCTCCTAGTAGGGTCTCCCCTATTGTTTGAGTCGTGATGCTGTAGGACACTTTCCTGGAAGAGAGGGGCTGACGTGGATGCTTCGAGTTGACTCTGTATTCTATCCTCGACTGGTCTTTCCCAGTTATCAAAATATCTTTCTTCATTTTGTGCTTCATTTCGTGTAAAGTGGGGTGGGACACAGAAATCTTTAGAGTTCTCCTCCTCATCACGTCTTGATGGATCGTTTCTTAAATTATCAGCTCTCTCATGATTTTGAGAGGTATAAAACCAGTCAAGTATATATGGAAAGTTTTTCTGTTCACCATCTATAAGCCACATTGAACCAAACTGATTAAAAGTTCCCCTGTTAATAAAAGGCGTTTCCCACAAGCAGCTGTTGTTTCTGTCACCTAAGCCTTTAAAATTTTGATTCGATAGTTGCTGCATCCCAGAAGGTAAATGTGCAGCTCTCATTTCCTGCCCTTGCAGCTTTTGATCTCTAAACGTTCTGAGTGATGCAATAAATTGCTTCCCCTGAGCATCTGGTTCCCATGAAGGATAGGTTATCTGAAAGCTGCAAGTATATCAAGATTTGAAATCAGACAGTTTCGAGGAAATCAGAACCATCTTAAATTGGGAAACACTAAAGGTCCCTAATCTATTGCCCGAGTAGTGAGTTTGATCGCCAACCTTTAAATGGAGCAAGTTGATCCTCGTAATTAGTCTTTAACAATGGAAACCCTCCCAATCTCTATTAAATTGCCATGTTCATCCTCGTGTCTAATTTTATGAAGTTTAGATTTTACAGGCCAACTGAATCGGTGTCCACAAATTCAATGTAAATCGTGTTTCCATGAGGAACACATGACAAATGGAGATTCAGACGGTTTCCACAGTTGAGAACTGATAGTGCAATTATAAAGAAAGTTGAGGATCAACTTGAACTTTAAAAAAGATGGAGACAAACTTGCTACATAGGCAATAGGTCAAAGACTGATGCTCCAATTTTCCACTTTAAATTTTGATAAACTAGGCCATGACAGAAATATTTGAAATTATTATTGGACAGAGGTTTATTGAAGTAGCAAACCTCAAGAATGACTTTTCCATTTTCCCCTGGGAACTCCTCTGGTTGCGAGGTGAATTAAATGGTGAACCATATTTGCTATTGCCATGCTTTTCAAAATCAAAGTGACTAAAACTGCCACGGCAAACAATAAACTTCTAAATTTTGCATGACAGAATTGAAGAACATATATTGTCCATATGGCAACCTTCAGAATATGCAGTAAAAGTGTAGATAAACAATGAAATACAAACCTGCAAACATGACCTACACCTTCAACATCTACAGTGAAGTCCATAATGAATTGCATGATATCATCCACCCGCTGCAGCATTAAATGTATCAGAAATTCAGTAACAATAATTTTAGTACCATGAAAAGCATACAACAGATTGAAATGAATAACAACCTTTGGGACAATTGATAGGAGTAAGTATGGTGTGAGAAAGATTGAGGCCATATCCTCCAGTAACATCATTCCAGTGTACTGCTCAAGGAAAATCATTTGTGTTAGCTTACACATTAACAAAGCTAGCAGATGGCCAGATTTTTGGACACAAGTCATAAATTGTGTAATTCTATAGCAAAAATCTTATTACGAATGAATGAAATCCTCCGGATTCTGTTCGACAGAAAATATATGAAATCTAGGCACCACATTATCCTAGTCAATCAAGAGGATAAGAAATGTAGCAGCACATGCAAGATTTGACCTTAGTTAAGCTAGAAATTCGGTAGGCATGTTAATAACCCAGAGGATGAGGGGTGGCAAGTAAGGCTGTCAACATGTCATAATAAAATTATTTAAAACAACATAAATGATTTAGGGAAAATTTCAGCATCAGTGCCCATCCTATTGCGCTTGTAATAACTTGGTCCCCAACCTCTAAATCTAGACATTTAAATCCTCTCAATCCAGTTACAGCAGTGGCCCTTATGGAGGAAAACCATCCAACTTACCATAAAGAATGCGACTACTCACTAAATTTAACTTTACGACAGCTAAAATGGGTAAGAAACATTAATTTAAAAACAAATAAGAAGGGGGGGGGGGGGGGGNGGGGGGGGGGGGGGGGGGGGGGGGGGGGGGGGGGGGGGGGGGGGGGGGGGGGGGGGGGGGGGGGGGGGGGGGGAGAGAATACCATATCCAACAAAAATTGCAAGTTTGACGATTTAAGTGTCTAAATAAAGGTTGAGGACCAAACTGCTACAGGTGCTATGAATTGGGGACTAATGCTTTAGTTTTCCCCACTATTAAATCAACAAACAAGCAGTAAACCATAGTTATCTGAATACCAAGGTCATGACATCTAAGAATGCAGTAACGCAGTAAAGGACCACATATTTGAGTTACTCTTTTTGAAAGACTTGAGATCATCAGGCATATAATGTGCAAATACCTGAAAGAGAGTTTCAAACTCCAACCGTACAGTTTCAGTGTTCTCTTTCCCACGCCATCTTTTTGGCATATAATGTGTATGTTGGACAACAAGTAACATTTCCCCTTGAGGGTCGAGGACAAGAAGCTCATCAATCATTGCAGCCCTGCTTACAGCTGTTATAGTTCCAAAAACTGCAGCATACCACAACAAGTTTCGACCGAATATCTGCAAGTGAGAATCAAATTCCGTTAGGGAAAAGGAGGAAATGCTTAAGTTATATTCTCTATGTGGAGCGAGCGTCAAGAAGTATTACATGGCCTTCCAGCAGAGATTCTTCCAGGAATGCAATGATAATGAGAACAGCAGCAAAGCCACCAGAAACAAACGAAATGAACTTTGCAACAATGGTCAAGATAGGAGAAGGGAATTGCTTTAGATAATCAGAAGCATGTACCAAACTGGTATTCATCCGGTGCTTGAACAAATGCTCAACCTGCCCGAGAGGGACGAGAAGTGATAAAACACTATTTCAAAGAGGAAGCTATTATGCATAATTTAAGCAACTTGAAGAAAGAAACTATCTGACAAGTTCCAAGAAACAAGCTGTGAGGTATAATTGTGCACATTTGAATTAGATGAGATCGCAGTCACAGTTTTGTGTACAACTAAAGTGTAAAATCCATAAATTGGATAAAGCAGCTTCCTCACATGAATCCTTCCCCCTCAGGGCACCACCCAAGGAGAAAAAAAAAGCTGCTGCAGCATGCAAATTTAAGACAAGAATATACCTCATTGAATTCCCTGAACATCCACTTAGAGAGATTTGACCATCGTCGAGAAGATGCTGTACTTGGATGATTATAGAACTGTTCGGCATGCCTCAAGAAGAGATATACTAGCATGAATATAACAAGGAATGGAGAGAGTAGCAGCATTGCAAAGCCAACTATCATAAGCCTTTTCTTCAATGTTTTAGGATCAGAGACAAAATCCCTCCGTATGCAGAAGTTTCTGTCGAAATAAAGCACATTCGGATGAGAAAATAGATATAGTAATCAATTTAAGTGATACCAAATGACATTAAAAAATTATCACAGTAGTCAAGGAGACTATTTCAACTTGAAACCCAAATAACAAATATATGTTCACCATCATCTGCCAAGATAGTGTAGCTGTCCAGACTCCGAATGAATACATGGTCCCCATCATCCAATAAGGACACTTTATTTATCAATCATAATATGTGTGCCAAGTGTTTAATCATATATCTATGCACATTTTTGTATCCCATTCTCATATTTTCTTTTTACACCGTCAAGCTTTTGTTTCTTTATCGCATTAAAACCATGAGTCAAGCTGGTATATTAAGTTCCTTAAATCCATTTCACGCATTAGGAAAGAGTTCATATAGGTTTAACGAGACGAGAAGGGATGTCCCTAAATTTGGAGCATTACAATAACTATATTCAATGGGGTTAGTAAAATTCAGGAGGAAAGCTTGGTTTCAGTTACAGATAGAGGTAAAAATACAAGCAACTATATACTACATGGTTCCCTAGAAGATACTTCAGTAGCAAGGAGAAACCGAATGAGTTAACCATTCCCGAGTCTCAAATCTGACCACAGAGCTCCTAGCAGCACTTCATGACAATGTGAGAAGCTGGATTCGCATAAGACGTGTTCAGGAAATGATACTGACAGAAAGTCACTAGGAATTGATAAAGAGGTGAGGGAAAAACTTGGAAAATTAAGTAATTGGGATAAGACTAAGATGAGATGGTAAAATTGTAGAATGCTTAGGTGTTCAGTGGATCCCAATAAAAATAAAAAAGGACTAAATATCTGGCGACGGATCATACGAGAAGGATGGGATGCAGGGGGTATATAGAGAGCGTGCTTTATAAATTCTAAAGAAAATCGGATAGAAAGGTACAAGAAAAGTAAAACAGGGACGATAGAGGGTCTTAGCTAAAAGCAAATTCCATCCGTTCATTATTTTTCTTTTCTTTTCTTTTCTTTTCTATAGGTGGAGGGGGAAGGTTGCACCAGAGAATTCTTTTACTTTACACGGTTTCTGTGCAATCAAAAAGGATTTAATTTTATAGAGGGCATGGACCTTGTGGTACCATTCAAACTCTTCCGAAAAAGATAAGGAAATATATTCCCTGTAACACAAATTTGTATAGTTTTATGTCCACGTTCCTACTTAAAACATTTTTTCAAATGTTAAACTCAGTATCTACTCATAAATTAGTTGAATGGTCAGAGGATCTTAATTGGATTCACATGTTCTATCAAGAGGAATAATCTGTCCCTTTCAAAATAATAGGGAAAATAGCACCACTAGTTCTCCCAACTTATTGCTCCAACTGTAAGGAAAGGTCGAGGACCAACTTGCTACTGGAGCAATAGGCCGGGGACCAATGGTACAAATTTCCTAAAATAATAAAAAATAGGAAGCATTCAATTGGATATGGATACATGATTAAATAGGATTATCCATAAGAAGCAGCGCAGACAGCAACCTAACATGCAGGATTTATTCCACTTATCTTTTCCCATATTCTAATTTACAGATGTTATTTTGCAATGGGGGGAAGATCATGGCTTACCTGTCAAACATACTCTCTAAAATGCACCAGTTCAAAGTCCATTCAAGGGTCTTCGGCAGTACTAGACGACGTTGCACACCGTCTGGACCAACACTGACAGTTGAACCAGCACCTGGGACCCACCGAGGAATAGGTAATGCAAGCACTCCTTTGTTGAGCATTCCAATTAAGTAATTCTCCTTTCTCATCAATCGCATCACTACATCATGAATAGAAAGATCCTTGACCACGGTTAGTTGTTGCACATTTTGAACCTTAACAACTTTTTCAAGAATCAAAGCCCATGGGGTAGTTTGTATCTCGTTATCTGTCACATGGAGACTGCAAAAAGGTATTAACTTCTTTAAATCAGTTATGAACATAAGAATTTCAATCACTCCAATACATAATATTTGGGCAAATGGAAATCCATGGCCAACACAACTTGCCTCCACTAAACGAATTATGAGCAAGATAAATAATAAAAAAGGGGGTTATCAAAGACAACTAGGCTTTCAACCCCATAAAATTCTACATCACATGTAGATATACCTGTTGTAGTAAAAGTGGCGGATCTTAAGAGTCTCCTTTAACTGTGCAAAGAACCTCAAAAAACAAAAAATCCAATAGATGGAAAATATTCCCAGATAGCCTACAATTATGGATTTGCAAAGGGTAAAAGGAGTCAGTGGATGCTCGTGTAAAGCTTCCTTGGATAGATCACAAGGCTTAATTCCAGATTCCACCGCAACCATCCCACACTTTGCATTGCGAAGGCCATTCCAATCAACATACAACAAGAAGAACCCAGAGAAACATATGGTAAAAGCCAGGCTCAGAAGCTCAAATATCCACTTTATGATAATGCACCAAAGGCCTTTCTCACAGTAGTAGCTGTAAATCCTTTGAAAAAACAGGTCCAGATCACCAATTGGTTCCACAATTAAAGTATCCCCATCAAGTAGCCCAGAAGGACTTTCACTACCATGGCTTGGTGCTTTATGATAGTCAGACAATTCAATTTCATGAGGTATCTCATCAAGCAAACCAGTAGTTAGAGATGATCTAACACGCCATTTCCATTTGAATATGCTAAGAGCACGATCACCTTTTTGCCCACTGAACATCACTCATGCACACTGGAAAATGAATTCATTTACTCCGAAGATCATAAAATCCAAGAAGTATCTCATCATAAGCAATCCTTGCTGATTTAAAGATTATTGTTGAAAGAAATTTGACGAAAACTAGCTGTTACCTCTTCCAATTCTGAAACTTAATAAAAGTAATAATGAATATTAGGTAGATATTTCAAAAAGAAATGTAAAACCAAACAACTTATTGAAGACAGAATTTGAGAATTACTGTAGGCTTTTGTTATATATGAAGACAAAATCAGTTAGCTTGATTATTTGTAATTAGCATCTTACAAATACATATTTGTTATAACCATCCTGATTCTAGAGTTTTTAGTATGTCCAGGTGTCATTGGGTATAGGTTGACAGGTGAATGTTTGTTATGGTCATTTTGCTTATAGATTCAATATTTGTACAGTGCTTTCATTGTGAAATGCAAGAGAAATAACATTTAACTTTTCCAATGTTCTTCTTCCCTTTCTCAATTTTCCTCATACCTTCATGTAGTCTAAGTGATCCACAAGATCCTATGGCAGGGATTTGATGCCAGTTTTAAGGGCGATACACTCATTGCATTTGATTAACGAAACTCACAACTCTTAAACCCAAGGTAGCATTAGTTGATAGATTAGAAATTCCCAGAAGGGCTTTCACCCTGAGGCAGACAGTTTTTACAGCCACTTTTAATCGATGCTTGCCTGCAATTAGTAATCTAATATTTCTTTCTAATGAATCTATGCAGCTCACAATTGACAAAGCTCACCAATGGAATAGAAAATTATTTGTTAGACCAATTGAGAACGGATACAGATAATAAGAGAACTTTTTATAGCAATGTATAAGCATAAGGATCAAATTAAACTACCATATTACTAGTTAAAGACAGAAACTGCGAGCTGTGTATGTTCTCGTTACTTCTTTATTTGCTACTCAAACTATGGGAAGCTAAGATTTATCTATGCAGCTAAAATGAACCTATACCAATCACCAGCCTCAAAATTCAGTGAATGTAAATCAATTTCCGCACAAAAAATCTTAAGGACTCACATTTTGCTAACACAAAACACCTCGGAGTAAACCAAACACCAAGGAACAAGGGCAAGCCTTCACGGCTTTATCTGCCATTACAGTCATCATGGAATGACTATTGAGTTCTACCTAATTATAATCCGTCGATTATATGAAACAATAACACAGCAGTGTATTCCAATATTTAATCAAAAACAATCCAGCAAAAATAACATAAACTTGCCTTGACAATTCACAAGTCAAAACAATCAAATTCAACAGCAACAAAAAAAAAAAAAAAAGGACAACCTTAAATTTTAGGGGGAAAAAAGCATCGTTTGCCGATGATAAAGTAGAAAGAAGATAAATTACCTGCGACCCACAAAAAATGGCTCCCCTGAAGCCAAATTTCACCACCCCACAAAGTAACGAAAGTATTACAAGTTGAGATTTTTCTGAATAAGATGTGAATAATGAAAAAAAAACTCGTAGAAATTCAAAAAAAAAAAGTGTAGTTTGTCCACGAAGTTGATACAGAAAAGAAACCTATTGAAAAAACACAAGTTTCCGTAATAGATTGCTTAGAGCGAAGGGTCTTTTTTTTGTTTTTGCATTCATTTCAATTTTTATAATTATAAAGAAGACGTGAGGACTCAGATGTGCTTGTCCATCTCGCTTTACAGTTTGTACTTTCAACCCGAATTTGTGACTTGTTTCTTGCGTTTTGCACACCGGCGTACACAAAAGGTTCACGACCTAATCAAAGAGGGCTTGTACACCAAAGTGTCACGTAGCAAAACCCCTTTTTTTTTTTTTTACTTTTATTCCATTTAAGGCGTTAAATTTTATTTTTTTTGCTGGCGGCTTTTGTTAGTTTTATTATTAGCAAACAAGTCCTACTTCTTTTTTAAGTCCTCGACTTATTGCTTTAATAGCACCTTGGTCCCAAACTCACTAAATTTTTCCAAAATACCATCAAATATAAATGCGAGTCTCTTGTGTCAAACATGGTAAACACACAAATGATTTTAGTTAAAAAGAAAATAGATATAGTATCCATTTGTTTTTGTGTTTATGTTAATTGCTTCACTTTGCTTCATCAGACTGGAATAACATTTAGGCCCTGTTTGATACAAGCAATTTTCCTTGAAAATTGGAAAAGTTATTCCACTTTTCACAAATTGTAGGGTCCGTTTGATTGTAAGAGTGGAAAATGAATGGAAAGAAAATGAATTCCAGGGAAAGTAATTGCCTAGAAATTGTTTTTCAGGGAATTATTAATTGAGTGTGTTTAATTAGTATAATTTTCCACCCGAAATTTTTTTAATTTGTGTTCGTTTAGCTTTGTTT
>CAIGRT010165337.1:0-19213 GCA_903798405.1 Fraxinus platypoda | reverse complement strand
AATCATATGTAATTTGTATCTCACAATCACAACTCTTTGTGATTAACAAATCACCAAGACTTGAATCTACGGATTCTATTATTTAATTTATTAGAATATTAATTCAATTAAATAGTAGATATCGCCTTGAGCATATGTAAGGGTGTTTATGTCCAAAGTTGATTGGACCTAGGGCCTGATACTTAAAGTTCCTTCATTGCCAATTGCATCAAATACAAATTCATCTCTTCAAGAACAAGATGCACCCTTCTTGACATTATAAAGGACATGAACACCTATGGAATATAAGAAAATGCTTGGGAAGTCCCGAACTACAGGCCCCTACTTACATATGCTCAAGGCGACAAACCGAGGTTCATTAA
This sequence comes from Fraxinus platypoda, assembly GCA_903798405.1. Lineage (NCBI taxonomy): Eukaryota > Viridiplantae > Streptophyta > Magnoliopsida > Lamiales > Oleaceae > Fraxinus > Fraxinus platypoda. The sequence continues at coordinate 18,851 of CAIGRT010165337.1, read as the reverse complement.
CAAGAATAGAAACTGATGAATGTAATAGGTCCCTACATAGTTTTGAGACATCAATATAATGTCGAAAACATTGGAGACATGTAATGATAATAGACAGTACGTACTTAAGAGGAAGTTTCGGAGGGACTATGTTCACAGTTTGCATACTAAATGCAAATAACGACATCTTCATTCTTGCCTTTGGCATATGTGATAATTAGAACTATAGATCATGGGAATGGATCCTACAACATTTGAAAGAAGCAAAAGGAAAGCGTGATGGATTGTGTATTGTTTCTTATACACTTAAAAGCATTTAAAATCTGTATCCAAATGCAGGTGTTTGTTCATACCAACATGAACAAGAAATTTGGTAATAATTCTAAAAGTGTGGACAGCCGGTTAGCGAGACAACTAGGGCTTACACAATAAGTGAGTTTAACACTATGAGACATCAAACTTATAGATGAAGATAATTGACAATATTGATAATATTAATGAACATGTCGAGATGTATATATATTTTTTGTTGTGGTGTCCATACAAAAGTAGGAGAGGTGAATTTTGTCATATCCTGGAAAAAATAGAAGGAGTTTATTTTGTTCTAATTTGGAGGGCGTGTATGGTTTGAGTCAAGGGAATCATAAGAACCCAAACATTCAAAGAGAATTGTGATTGGGTGGATTATGAAAGAGCTTCCTACAAGGACTCAAATATTTTAATAGGGGGATGGGTAGGTGATTAATTAGACAAACTGCAGTTGGGAATGCATAAGACCAAAAATGGATGGTAGGGAGGTCGATTTCAACTATTTACCTATGACGATGTTCGATTGAACGATAAGATTCAATTAAGTGATGTAGTACAGTGAACGCACCACCCCATTATAATAGAAATATACATATTTTAGTGCGAAATTGATTTTCAACTTGTTTCTTGAATACAGGAAACGCACATCAGATTTAAGTTGAAAAGAAAAATATGATGAACTTAGAGAAATGATTATTAACATTAATTAAATAAAATCTATAACCATACAAAGAAGGTTCAAGACAAGGCCCCCCACATAAAGTAGGTCAAGAGTGCCTCGACTCGTGAGACAAAATATTAATAAGGAGCCTATGGATCTTAGTACAAAAAAAGATTGACAGAGAAAGTTTAAAGCTAGCATAGAGGTTATATTCAATAGTTCGGATCCTAAGAGAAGTATGGTGATCTTGATGGAGGGATGACCTAGCCAACTGTGCCACGACGTTGGAGAGGGACTGTCAAAACATTGGTTGTATGATAGAATGGCCGAGATAGAGGAATAAGACCATTCGTAGATGTCATTATTGATCATATCTTGGAGTAGAGGTTCCCCGAGTGCAAATCATTCATAAGAAAGTAACGAGAAAAAATCTCAATAGAAGTGGAGTTGGATTGGCAAAACTGAGAGAATGAAATTATTTTCTTTTTAATTATAGGTACACACAAGGCATTAGGCAAAATAAATAATAATAATAATAATAATAAACCATTTCTAAGGTTAATGTCATCAGTGTCATAAAAAGATTTTTGGGGATAATTCCGAATTTGTGAGAAAAAAAAAGGTAAAGCATCGTTGCCTTATTTATAGGGGAGGATTAAGTGCTGCAATTATTATTTTCTAAAATTATATTTTTCATTTAGGGTAAAAATTACAATTATAGTATTCTATTTTTCAAGTATAAATAAATAGTTTATTTTTTTTCTGCCACATTAACTTGCATTAGAGATTTTTTTTTTTTTTAAAACACATTATATTCTTACTTATTTTGATAAATTTTAAAACAATTTTCGATTGCATAAAAAATACCCTAAAATTCTAATTAGAGATCTTCATAATAACATACTAATACAGTAAAGAGCATACTTGTTGCTATACAAATTCATTCCGTTGACGTACTTGCCCACTAATGCTAAAATCGAATCAGGAGTGTGTTTGATGCACAATTTTTAGGAGAGAATGCATTTTTTTTGTGACGTGATTGAGAATATGTGGTTGAAAATTAGTAGAAGAATGAGAATAAAAATGAGAATGTGACTCAAACAGGGCCAAATAATAATTCTAGTCATTTATATGTAAATCTAATTTTTTAACTTACATTTTTTTTATCCCCAAAATTTCCACAGCCATTAGGTGCCATTTGCATTGGTTTTGTTTTTACTTTTGTTTTTTAAGAACTTTTGAAAGAAGTAATTTTATTTAGAAACTAATTTTTAAAAGTGATTTTTATTTTTGAAGTACCTTTAAAGAAAGTAAAATTGAATCAATTTTCTCTAAAATAATTTCTAAGTAAAAAAAATATTTTCATAAAATTAATCAAACGGGTTTAAAAGCTATTTTCGAGTCTCGAGAACTCATTTCGATTTTTTAAAAGTTTTGCCAAACGAGACTTAAGAAAAAGTGTGGTCGAAGCTGTCTGTTTCTAAATTTCCTTTTAGGCAAAAATTCGCACCAATGCAAATTGTCTGTCTCATCTTACGTTACTTTCTCACTTTATTCTTTTTAAAGTCTATAGCGTCTTTCGTAAGAGTCATCCACTACAGAATTCACCCGTCAATTCTCACTCGTCAGAATTTGTCAATTCAATTTTCAGTTCACCATTTTACCCCTCCCCAACCCACCGGTACCACCACCGCCGTCAGTGAACCACTGCTTCACGCAAAATTATTCTAATTCCTCGCAACACTGAAGTCTATGTGTAGCAAGAAAATCCGGTTCTTAGGATTTCTCTTCAGTTCGGTTCTAATCCTCGGCGCTGGTTAATCAACTGAATACTGAATAAATGCTAGCAATTGTCGCGATTTTACTGATTTTCGGTTTCGTAGTAGGCCAGAAGTGGAAAAATGCGGCGGCGAAGAAAGGCGAGATTTTGAGGCAGGTGGCTATGGCCTCGAAAGAAGATGCGGTAATTGCCAAAATCCAAGTAGTTGATGCATATAATTCGCCGCCGCCGTTTCCACAGGTCGAAAGGCCGGTTCCACAAGTTGAAAATAGGTATTACTGTGCTGTCTGCTATTGCCCCACCACTACTCGGTGCTCTCAGTGCAAAGCAGTTAGATACTGGTGAGTTTTGTGTGTGTGCGTGTTGGTGGGGTGGGGTGGGGCATATTGAGTTTATTAGAATTTGATGCATAAATGATATTGGAATTGTATACGGGTTAATGGATGAATTTTCTCAATTTTCGATGTTTAAAATAAGAAATAGGGCTGTTGGCTGAGGATATCCCTGAAATCTAGGTAAGGATAGTATGATAGTTGGTATGCTCCTTCTGGGTATTTTGAATATGCGAATGATTACTCATAAGGATATCGAGGTCCTTTACGGTCAAGGAGGACATATATTTATTAGGTTGAACTGTCACTGTGGGATTCTAGCTGTTAAAACTCGTGCATTGCCAAAGCTAAAAGAAGAAAAATGTTGAGAGACATCGCATCCAAATATATGTTTCACTATTGGACTTAGGAAGGTCTTTGGAGATCAATTTTCTGGGCAGAGTTTCTGTCAAAAATTTGGGGCGAGATTTCCGTGTTGTCTAATGGCAAGTTTGGGTTGTGGGACAAGGAATTCATGTTCATTGTAGAAGAGTTGAATGGTAAAATAAAATTTTGTTACTGTTTGACGTGGGATCTATTAACCACTTTTGGTCTTAATTGAGAGATGAGTTGATACATGAAAGAAGGAAACGTGATAGCTATAACAACTAAATTACTTTCCATGTTTGGTACAAAAATCAGTCAAAAATTATTAATTGATTCTGTTGTAGATATCATTGAGACTTCGCACTTCAACAAAGAAGCACGAATTTTGAAAATTGAAGATTCTTCATTATAGAAATGTAACCTCTAAATGCATCAAGGTAGCACGTGTTTAACTAATGATATTTATGTTAATTGCCTGAAAATAACCTTTTGCACTGGTAAAATCATGGTAACCCATCTATTCTCAATAAGTGGACGTAAGAAGGGCGAGAGAAAACTCATCTCTTTGGTACATAAAATACAATGTTCTATTAATTTTGCTTCTCATGCTGTGACCCATTATATTGATCTTCTTTTTTCTATATATAGAAAGTGCAGAACACTGAGTAGATGGACTTTATTGGTTCTTACTTTCGCATGTCACTTATTAGTAATAGGCTGTCCTTAATGATTGACTTCTGTGCTGCGTGAGTAGGCAAAGCATGGCTTCTTCTTGTCACCTTTAAATTGAATTTACTCTTTCAATTTGTAGTGCTTTGATTGTTGCAACTTTCTTAACTGAAAACTAATATTTTCTAGGAGGGGATATGAAGTGAAGTCCAGATCTTATTCATTTTTGTTATTTTTACATTATAACTTCATTGTTTTCTAGTTCTGGTAAGTGTCAAATAATTCACTGGAGACAAGGTCATAAGGATGAATGTCGGTCACGAGTTATGATGCATGCTAGCAAGGAAGATGAATGCGGAGTGGAATCAGCTTCAGAGAATCAGTTTGATATGCATGCAAAAGATCAAGTTAACGTCTGCTCGGATTCCACAGAGTTGCTTACTGATTCTGGTTCTGCAAGTACCTCATTGCCTTGCTTCTCTTCTTCGACAAATCAAAGTGAAACGTCGTTTGATGCTTCCATCAGCGAGGTTCTACAGACAGGAACGCCGATCAGGCCAGCTAACGAGACTTCTGAAAGTATTAATTCGGACATGTATCGGACTACCTCGGTTTCTGACCATGCAGAGTTATCTAGCCCACCCACTTTGAATTCTACTGTTTATTCTGTAAACAACACCCCCAGTGCTGAAAGGATCAGAAAGATGCCAGCTAATAAAATTGATGAAGGCTTCCATTCTACAAGCTTCAAAGATAAAAGAACCGACGATGTTGCTGCTTCAGAAGAATTTCTCTCAGGTGCAACTGAGTTGAGGAATTTGCAACACACTAGTTATTTAAGGACATCTTCTTCAGCTGGACATTGGGAAAATGAAGCAAACCTATCCAGTAGTAAAGAAATGGGGTCTAAGTTTTTTAGGGGTTCTGGCAATAATCAAATATCAACTTTAGAGATGAAGAGGTCACAAAGGATGTCATCTTCTGGTGGACATTGGAAAAATGAAGCACGACTATGCAATGCTACTGAGAGGAGGATGTCTTTTACGGATTCAGGTGATTATCAAAATATCTCTTCTAGAACCGAGAGTCATCATCTTTCGCCTTCGGAAGTTGAAGGTGCCCGAATTTCGTCTCAACCTGCTCACAAAGGTTTGAAAACATCAATGTGGAATTTTGTACAACAGCATTTTAGAGTGCCAAATCAGTCAAAGTCCTACACAGTTGGCAACTGGAAGGACTCTAGTGGAAATAATAACCAGAAGGTTACTTTTTATTTGTCTTTTTAAAACTTTTGAAGCTGCAAGGTTTTATTCATTACATGATGTTCCCTGGATCCTTTTTTCTTTTAACAGGCCATATTTTCACCGCAGCTGTTCACGCAATTGTACTTTTATGATGTGGAACTTCACCCTTTTGGCCTTGTGAACTGTGGAAACAGGTAGCTGTGCTGTTTAAAGCATCATACGTGTGATTTGGCGTTCTTAGTGCATGTAACTCAAATGGTTCATTCCAAGTTCTTTAAACATGGTGGATGTGTTCCATCTCAAAATAGTGGAAGTTTTTAGTCAACTTGAAATTTATGACTTAAGAATCTCATATTACTAGCCAATTGTTCGTTTCTGATACCTAAGTTGAACAACTAAGTCGTCGTTAGTCTTGGATTAAAAGAATATAAATCTGAAACATCAGTGCATAAAATAAATGGATTAAACTAAAAGCCTTGATTAGATAATACAATGCAAATTGTTCGGTGCTGTACTTTGGACTTCAGAACTATTTAACATCTTTATCTCCTTTTACATATCATAACACTTTCCATAGTTCTTGGATGATTGCAAGATACATAATTTTTTTTTTTAAAATAAATTATGTTGCACGGTGAGAGATCAAGCACAGGAATTTCCGTTGAGATTGGGTTCTATGTTCACTATCTGTTTAAGCTTGATAAATGCGTGTAACTATTTCAAGCATGCTGTTTGCCTGCAGCTATATGAAGAATTTCACATCAGTTCCACAATGGTTGTTTATCAAGAGTCCTTGCTGCCTTATTCATGTTGGATTTTGGATACTTCATTTCTTTAGTGAATTTGACTTTGAACTTCATTCTTGGAGCTTTTAGAATTCAAAGCATAATGCTTTGGACAAAGTCTCAATATAAAAAAACTTAGCACTGTGGAGAAGATTGACTTGTACGAATAGGCTTACATGTTCGATATAATTATTTTTTCGCTTTAGTCTGATGATGATATTCTAGGAACAAATATTAAGGGAAAATCATTATAATTTAGCTCCTTTTATGTTGTTTGATTAACTCACTACGACAGAACTTCAGGAGAAATTTTGAGATAATTGGTCATATCTGTGTTTCATGCACTGGGTTTTAAATTACGAAATGTGGCCAGTACGTGTTTAATTCTTTCTTGTCTTCAATATAATGCAACTTTCTTAATTCTTTTTGCAGCTGCTACGCGAATGCTGTGCTTCAGTGTCTGGCTTTTACTCAGCCAATTTCTTCTTATCTTCTTCAAGGGTTCCACTCAAAAGCTTGCAAGTTCCTCTTTATAATTACTTGATAGACCTGCACATTTTTCAATATTTTTTACTCTTGGTTTTTGTGCTTATTCTATTTGACAACGATTCAGGTTGCAAGAAGGATTGGTGCTTCATTTGTGAGTTCGAAGGTCTGATTCTAAAGGGACAGGAATTGAGATCTCCTTTATCTCCAATTAGGATACTGTCTCAATTACAAAAGATTGGAAGTCATCTTAGTCATGGAAGAGAAGAAGATGCCCACGAGTTTTTGAGGTATATAGTGCGAAGCATTTCAATTTTGGTTCAAGAAGTTTGCAAGTAAATATGTTGACTATGATTATGTTTCTGCACTATCAGATATACGGTAGATGCAATGCAATCTATATGCCTTGAAGAAGCTGGGGTTACTGGTCCATTGGCAGAAGATTCAACACTTGTAGGTCTGACTTTTGGTGGTTATCTTCGATCCAAGGTTTGTCCTCATGATGATTCATCAACAGGACCGATTTTTTCTAATAAACCATTGTCAATTCGTCGGAAAACTTAGGAGTTGTTTGACAAAGCTTTTGAAAAAAGTTTTAACAAATTTTGGTAAATGTTGATGAAATTTGTGGTTGAAAAATTGATAAAAAGTTGTGGGTCCTATGAAATTGTGCTTGAAATTGAAGTTCAACCAGTTGAAAAGTTAATAAAATTTTTGAAATTTTTTATCAGAGGCTTAATCTGGTTTTTGGTACTAATTTATGTTGTCGTGGACTTTTACTAACTAGTGTTGAGTGGACATACCAGATTAAGTGCATGAAGTGTTCAGGGAGATTTGAGCAGTATGACCGACTTATGGATCTTACCGTGGAGATAGATGGGGATATTGGTTCTCTTGAAGAGGCTCTTGCACAATTCACAGCATCAGAAACACTTGGTGGAGATGACAAGTACAAGTGCAGCAGGTTTGTTCATTTCCCAATTCAGTTAAAACTTATTGGAGTTGTGGCTCTTGCAATTTATTTCTCATAATGTATTGCCGTCATGGTATCCTGCTCAAGATCGCCTTCATATACAATTTTTTCTTTTCTTTTATTTTTTATATCTTAAAGACGTGATCCTTGTGTGCTATATCTTTATGGTCAGTGAATTCCACTCCGTAATGGGTTATCTGTATTACATTTGGTATTTTCTTTAGTTAATAGATTCTATGATGTTGTCATTGCAGATGTAAATCTTACGAGAAAGCTAAGAAGCAGTTGACTGTACTTGAGGCTCCTAACATTCTTACAATTGTTCTGAAGCGATTTCGGGTAACTCATGTTTTAGTTACCTTGTGTTTTCTATGCTATTTATGTTTTCTAATTATGTCTCTGTCTTTGTTTTTGCAGTCAGGAAACCTAGGAAAACTAAAGAAGCTCATCCAGTTTCCGGAGGTTCTGAACCTTGCTCCATTTATGAGTGGAACAAGTGACAAATGCCCTATGTATAGTCTCTTTGCAGTGGTTGTTCACTTGGATATGATGAATGCTGTATACAGTGGTCACTACATAAGTTATATTAAAAATTTCCAGGGAGATTGGTTTAGAATTGATGACAGCAGGGTATGTTTTTATGTATTACCTCAGCTTGGCCTTCTTATTTTTGTACTTCAAGATGTTCTTATTTTCTCACTTTATCTTCTTACACGAAGTTAGACATTGTGAGATCCCTGTTTCTGAGTACACTGGCATTTATTCTCGGAAGATGTGACCCTTGGCACTTGAGTTCGCTAGATGATTACAGTACCTACCTGTTGAAAGACATGCCTTCTCTTTTGAGATTTACCAGAAACATAATTGCATCATGTTCTCAATGTTTGCATACTGCCAACAGAAAGTAGAATAAGATAGGATACAGAAGAAAATGGCACCAATCATGCCCTTCAGAGAAAATTTGCCCAGCTTATTCAACCCCAGTTCTCCTTCCTGCCGCCTACATCCCTCTCTGCTTAACACAGCACCTCTCTGCTGTTGCTTGCTTGCAACGAAAAATCCAACATAACAGATTATCAACTATTTCTGCTATCTTAGAAATCTGAATATTGCTTCCTTGGTTTTCTCATTACCAGAGAATGTCAAGACACTGTATTTGTTGTTGAAGTAAACACTAACCAAATCGAATGGTTTTTAACATCATAACTAGACAAAATATTTAGTTTGAAAAGTATATGCTTTACTGTTTGGAATTCACAGATTGGAACTCTCGTCTGTTGGTAGTTTAGGTTCTATATGAATACAGACTATTTGGTACTCAATTGATTTGTCTTCCAAGGTGATTTTTACTTGGTGATGTTTTCATATCTCTGTGTCTGCCCCCCTCCTCCCACTTGCCGTCTTTTTAGTTTTCTTTTTGGGTGGTGGAGTTTTTGGAATACGTTAGGATTCAGGATCTTGTTGTAATTGGTACCATGTAAACCTTGAACAAGAAGGCACACATGGCTGAACAGGCTTTGAATTTCCAGGTGGTTGTCTGAGTGCCTATCTGTCTTTCACGTCTGCTATTGATGTAGTCAGAAACAAATATCTTGTATTATTCTTTTGGAATACGTTGAAGTTCTTCAACCCTTTTAAGTAACAGAAGGGAAAAAAATGGCATGAAACTTGCTTTAGTTAGTATTTCTGTCTCTTAATGACTGAGTGGCTCACTAGAAGTGTTTTGTTGTGTAGGTAATCCCTGTGGACCTAGAGACTGTGCTATCTGAAGAGGCATACATTCTTCTCTATGCAAGGTAATTCTAATTGGTCAACTGATTATTAATAAAAAAAATTAATTATTTTTTATTTGTTCAAACAAGGTATTTATTCTTATAGGCACACTCCCCGTGGTCTATCTTTGGTGAGGAACGACAGTGTGTATTCTGATGGTAAAACAAAAAGGAACATGGAAGCCATTTCTTCCAGCAACAGTGGAAAGAAAAGAAACTCGAAGACAAAATCTGAGACGTTGCATCATTGGCCTGAAAGTTATCCCAATGATTTCACTGACGACCATATATTGGATTCTGATGGCTGGAGATTTCGCTCAATGCAAGGAAATCATATTGTGGATTCATTAAGTGATAGTTCTTCCATTTTCAGCATATCAGATACTAGTTCCAGTACAGATAGCACCAAGGATTCTAGCGCGGAGGACCTATCTGACTATTTATTTGGGTCTATCTCTTATCGTCCATGAGTGGTTTTGTTGGACTCAGTTGTATCTCTCTCATTGCATTCAACACTCATTAGTGGGGGGGCATTGAGAATCAGAACTCCGTGGTGTAGACTTTGTATACTAAAACAATTGCAAGACGTAGATAATTTCCGAGTTTGATAATTGTAGAAGCAGATAAGTGAACGTAATCTGATTTACCCTTTTGGGAATAGTCATGATTTGTTCACTCCAAAGGGGGAACCAACAATCAGCAAGAGCAACTCAAAACATTTTTTGAGGAGTTTGAATTTTGACGGTAAGTAGTAGGTTGTAAATTGTCAAGGCATTTTGTATTTCAAATAATTGTATAATTAATGAGTATCAATAATAGCTCTCGGGGGCTGCTAATCTTTTTCAGCCTCATTCTTCTCCTGTGGAGGGGGCAAGTTTTGAATGCCATTTGCATCTGTACCTTCGCATTTTGTAGCATTTCTACTTTTACATGGCCGTGGTCTTCTATTTTTTCATCAGCTTCTTATCTTATAGAAAAGAAACTATCATAATTAATAATTTATTTTTAAAAGAGTTTTGAATAATCACTTTTATAAAATTAATCAGATGAGTTCAAAATCAGTTTATGAATTACAAAAGTTAAGTGGAACGGACCTTTAGTTGATTATGATTTACAGATAATATAATCAATTATTACATTCACGCACTGTCACGCTCACACTAGAAGAATATCTGTCTTTTCTACCGAATCCTTAAATTGTGCATAAATTACATAAGAATAAGGTTAGGCGTACATTGTTTGGTTGACCTTAATGTGTACTTTTCACTGGAATTCAAGAAGTTATTGGCGGGAAAGTATTGTTTTTTAAATTGTTCAAGGATGTGTTGTCACGTAAATGACGTATATGTTATGTAGCATGAGTTTTGCTATTTGTACACCATATGTGTTTTGCTATTTGTACACCACCCCCCACGAAAAGGAGGCCAACATCAAATAAAAAATTCGTGAACCCTTATCGTGTGGGAAATGTACACGGTGTCACATTTAGCAATACCGTTGATTATAGAAGGCTCCGGCCCTTGTTCAAATGTAATTCCAATGTCATGCAGCAGATTCCTTTTTCTCTCTCAATCTCCGGTCAAAAACTCAGTAATTCCAATTTGTTTCCCTGATTTCATTAATATTAAGAGAGCAATGGTCACCGCTAGCAGTAGCCCTTCTTCCTCTAACCCCAATAATAATAATCGGGGCGGTGGTGAATTCACAACTCTAAAAGAAAGAGTCACTTTCCAGAAGGAAATTAAGAAGAGTAAATTCATTGCAATTGCTGGGCCCGTTTCCGATGAACGCTCCGCTTTTTCCTTCCTTTCCGAGGTAATTAACAGTTAAATCATATTTTTTTATTCAAAATTTCCCAAATTTATTATGTGGAATTTGTATACGATGCTCGAAGTGATTTAGTTTTGATTTGCTGAATGGAAAAGAGTCACACCACTTAATTTTATTTTCCTTCTCTATCTGGTGGGCTCTTGGTATTCAGGTTAGCGATCCACGTGCCACTCATAATTGCTGGGCTTACAAGGTATATGCAAATTTATATTTTGGTTCTCCTACATATGATTCGAATGCTACAATAATTAGTTTCCTTTTGCAATTTTTAGCTTGTTATCTAAGCTTCCCAATTGGTTGAAGATTACCAAACTAATTTACATAATTATTCCCTTTCTTCCAGAGAAATTATTGACAATCTGTTTTAGTTTAACTCGATTAGAACTGCAGTGTATAAAAAAGAAACTTCTGCAAGCTATGTCAAATCGATTTAATGGTAGGCCAAGTTTTGGGCAATGAATATAATTGCTTAATGCCATAGTAAGAGAATCCACAATAGTAAGAATAGTATTTTGAACTTATTATATCATACTTTACTTTCTGGCATTGTTGATAATTATGTATGGTGGATCATGATGTGGCAAACCTACTGTCAACATATAGACTAAGCGATTACAGAAAGGAATGAGGGAACTGACTTCATTTAGCTGGATTTTGGTTCGTTGATTGAGCTGCCTAATGTATTGCTAACGTTCCAAACCACACCAAGATTTGTATATGTAAGACATGCCTGGCTTGTAATAATACTGGTCGTGGCTTCTTTCATCTCAGGTTCAACCAGTTGTTAAAAATTTCCAATCAACATAACCAACATTTTCATTAAAGTTTCAACATTTTGAGATACATATTCTTTTATCAATTGCGTTTGACATAAAATTGTTACAGTTTATTGATTGTTATACACATATTTCTAACTATTACTTAACTTCTACAATTGTTGTTCCACTTTGTTACTCAGATATTGGACAGAAAACCGAGCTGAAACCTTAAGTAAAAAATCTACACCGAGATTATATTGAAATGCACCGTGCCTTTCCATTGATATGTGTTTGGAGAAAGTTTCTCCTAAAAAGGTTGCATTTCTTTACTGTCTAAGGCAGTGCATGGGCTATCTTGATTGGTGACAGTACAAGGAAAAGAAGGAAGGCCTTTAGCACTAAGTAGTTAGGGCAAGGTTACATAAATCCTTTATTGTGATGCTCTGACAAAGATTTGCTTTGAGATTCTGTATTCTGCATTCGGTAGTGTTTACTCCTGGCAGTATCAAAAAACTATTCCCTGCCTAGATGCTGTATCTTAGTAGGTAGCTCAGTTAGGCATTTCTGACTCATCTTTTGATGTATGTAGTCGGAAAGATATTCATGCATCATCTGGTGCAAAGTGTTCTATGGGAAGAATGATTCCTCTTATTCAAATTAGTTATATTTTTGGCTGAGTCTTTTTCTCACTTTTTTGTTCTTATGTGGCCTTCACACCATATTAATATATTACCTTTAACTATACTCAGTGTGCATGTAATCCTTTTTAGGTTTACTCAACAAAATTCTTTTAACTTGTACCTATAATAATTAAATGTAAGGATGAGTAAGTGCGACCATAACTGTTCCCTTTCTTTGGTAAGTGCGACCATATCTCTTCCCTTTCTTTGGTTTATCTTCTTGGAGTTTTGAAATCACTGTCAATAGATGGGAATCTTGCTGAGTGTATGGGCTCTTGTTTGTGAAACATAATATCATAGTCTTTCTTTATATAATGCCACAAACTTAANATTCTAGGTTGGAGATCAATATCGGAGTAATGATGACGGTGAACCATCTGGTACAGCTGGCAAGCCAATACATTCTGCAATTGTCTCTTCTGGCATAGATAGAGTTATGGTTGTCATTATCAGGTACAGGCTCCAATATTTCAATTGATGAAAGGTGGTGTAAGTTATTAAAATCTTTTATCAATTAACATATTTTAAAGATGATCTGGAACTTCAGATGCCTGTTTTGCTCGTGGCTATAATTCGATTCCTTTTATAGTTGATAATCCTTCATTGTTGTCTCTTGCTCAAAACTTCAGAAATCATTTTACCTGACCAAAGGTCTGCAATATTTGCTTCATGTTTCACTTTATGTTTCCTCTCTTTGGTTTAGGTATTTTGGTGGAATCAAACTTGGAACTGGAGGATTGGTTAGAGCATATGGAGGAGTAGCTGCTGAATGTTTGAGGAATGCTCCAACATGTCTTGTAAAATCAAAAGTAAAATGATTGTACTTTTACATTCTATTTCTATTTCTATTTTAGCTCCTTATTAATCCAGTAATTGCATTTAAATCACTTTATGCTTGTCTTTGCTTTCACACTATGTCACCGGAAGCATGCATACGGGTGCATAAATCAGCATGATTCTGTTGTAGGTTCCTATGGGCTTGGAGGTACCATTTGATCTTTTGGGAGTACTCTACCATCAAGTAAGATTCTGATTCTTGAATCTACTTAACTTTGTATTATTTCTAATTCTAATTTTTGCTAGCTATTCTTTCGACAATTCTCATTTTGACATCTTTAGGCTTCATACAAGTTAAAAGCAAAACTGAAATGCCCTTTTGGTTATGCCCTTTTGGTTTGATCTAGTGACAAAAATGTTTTAGTTTATTCATCCAGATATAAGCAAAGCCGAAAGATAATGCTGCCTATCTATTTCTCAAATTAATCAAAATTTGTCCACTTCCTTCTATATATCCCACTCTGATTGATGGGGCATGGTGGATGGCATATGGAGTAGTATTTTCCATTTACTGCTCTCTCCCCCCTACTTTAGCTTAACTTCCTAATTTCTGTTTTCTTTTTCGTCTTTTCCTTCTGCTGATTTGATATTCTCCCATATTAGTGCGTGTGTTCTTTTTTCCCTTAGTAGTCTGATAAACTATGAGCATGGTGTGTACCATCTTATTTATTTTTTCATTGAAGCACATTTTGGACTTATATCCTTCGAGTTTTGAAGGGGAGATGTTTGACGCAACTGGAAGTAATATGTGATAGTTGCAATTTCTATCGAATAATTGAGGGGGATTATCTTTAGATTGCAAAACTATAAGCAGTTATGTTTAATTTAATTAAGCTTTATGTTAAACGGGAATGAAATGCCTTTAAGTTCTAATAAGCCCTTCATTCTTCAATAAATACATTTTTCCAAAACTCATTTTCAATCATACATTCTCCCATAAAATAATGTTACACGTAAACCGAAAACATTTTTCTTATTTTTTAACAACACATTCTTCAAAAAATCACTATTCAAAAACATATTCCCCCCAAAATCTCATTTTAATGGAGCCCAAACATCCTTTAAATTTAATAAGATAAGGAATTTGTGTGATGGACAAGATAGAATCTAATGTGTAGAATTAATAGAACCAAGAGCATGATTTAGCCTATCCTAGCACAATCTTGACATACAAAGACTGAGATTTAGAATTTTCTGAGTTTCCTTATAGCGACCTACCGTAGTCACTACTCTCATATCATAATCTGTGACATAGGTTATTTCATTAACATCTTTTATAAATTGAACTTATTGCTTCTTAGTGTTTTCTCTTTTTAATATTTTACTCTTCCTAGTTAGGAAGAATGGTAACATGACTCCATCTTATGCTTGTTGACTTGCAGCTACAATCTTTTCAAGTTGAGGACATCAAGCAGGACTATGAAACTGGAAAGGACAATGTTACGATGATCACTTTCAAAGTTGATTTTGATCGGGTACAGAGTTTGGAAGAAGCTATCAAGGTAAGTTGTAGCCGTGATATTGTGTTTTATAAGCATTGAAACACTTGTGTTTTTGGTTTTCTTTTTGGAAACATGGGGATCTTCAAAGCTTTCGAGTTCAGCAGAATTAAAAACAATTTCAAGATAGGTGGCAAATTTCATCTTGTCTGCAACCTTTTCTTTGCTTGATGCTACAGTGTTAATATATTTCACGTGGGTCGTTGATGCATGTATCAGATATTAAAGTAACGAGAACAGGTTGTTGACCCATATTTTTGGTGTATACAATAAGTTCTTTGTAGTGAAATTTACGCACGACAAAAGGACAAGTCGGATATTGAAAGAATTGTGAAATGTACGTTCCTGTACTTACAATATTGAAATTAACATCAGGTAGAATGTCGCTTTCTTCAATTTGACTCTTCAGCATATATAGTATATCTATATTTTTAGTTGCCTTCAGTTTGCTTAATTTCTGGGCTACTTCTAAATGTTTGGCTTTGTAGAGTCATTCTTTTAGCTTATTTGATCGATATTGAGGGAATTTTATTCGTTGAATTTGCTAGTAAAATACTCATGGGATGAAGGGAGTGAGTAAATTATATTAATCTAATTTATTGATTGACATTACTTTTTTTTGTTTGATGAATTGGCAGTTGCCAAAAGGCGCACTATTATGTGAAATTTCAATTTTCTCTGCTAGAATATATAATGGTTCTTTCAGAAAATATATGTAGCTTGAATTGAGCTTTTTAACATTGAAGCATGACTGGAGATCAAGTGAGTTTTCCTCTTGTTACATACCCAACCCTGCTAAGAAACTGTGATGCAATACAATCAGTCAATATTTGCTTAAAGAAGCTCCTTTCACTTTAAAGCTTTTTTAAGAACCAATTACAGATGCTGGAAATAGAAGGTAAACATATCTCAATATATGAGGATTGCAAGGAGAAACAGTAAAGCGCATAGTAAAGATGCGTAATGATACAAACTGACTAAATATTCCCCAACTACTTGAAATGAAACCTATAACTTCCTAAAGCAAAGGGATAGAGAGGTGTCAATCCAAACAATAGAAAATGGTTCTAGAATCACAAAGCAAAGATCTGTTTTCAATTCGATGAATGTGGTGAGACCGTGAGAGTAAAGGAAATGTTGGAGCTGATGGAATGTTAGGGGTTGAATTAGCTGGCAGAGGAGGCAAGGTCACCTTAGGCATTGTGGGTAGTGTTGGATATGGCTAAGACGGGGATTGAGACCTTGGAATTGGTAACAAGGTTGGTTTGGAAGAGTTGGGACAGTTGGACATAGCGTGTAATGGTGGCAATGTAACTTGTTGAAGGTTTGGAACTGCTGGCATCTAAGGCTAAGCTACCTTAGGAATCATCGGTCGAGGTGGCGAAGTTTGCAATAGGTTATTGTTGCATTGCTAATGTACAAGCTTGGAAATGAGAATACAATGAATAGAAACAGATGCGAACAATCATAATGAGAGTGTCCATTGTTCGACTACAGAAAATGTACCGTCAATGTGTAAAGCCATTCTGAACCTGCCAAGGCTCACATTGTCGCCATTTCGTTATAGCTTATCAAAAATTGAGTAGCATGTTTGGTTATATGCTTAAAAGATATTTGCTTTTTTGCAAATTAAAATTAATCTTTACTTACGTAAAAAATATATATTGTTTCTAAAAAGCAACCTTGAGCCTTAAAATTGAAAAAGTAACTTTTTTTTTTTAAATTTAAATCCATAAAAAGTGCCGTGTTCTAATAAAAATTAAATGCAGACTAGACTTGACTTTCAATTAAAAGAATAAAATGGACCTTACTTCATCGGGTAATAAAAACATAAAATTATAAAACTGATTTGAACCCAAATGATCGCATTTCGGGTTTCGGCTATAATCATACCTCAGTGACCTAAGATGTGCGGTGATCTCCTCATCATATTTGTCATAATGAGTTGGAATAAGTTTGATTTATTTTGAAGTACAAACAATAATGCTCTGATTACTTAATTAAGAGAGCTGCTATTTGTACAGAAAAAGTGGTGTCAGAATTCATACGGGTAACACTTGATAATTTTCTAATGGGCAATGGTAATTAAAAAAAAAAATACCAATTACATCAAGGATTACATAATGCACAAGTGGTATTATGTAATTGGTTGGTAGAAATTAAACAATTTTCACCAACCAATTACAGAATGACACTTGTGCATTATGTAATTCTTGATGTAACATTTGATATACGAGTAGAATAATCTTTATTAAAAAGAATTTTGTTACATGTACATTAAGGGATACATTAAGGATTACATAATGCATAAATGGTATTATGTAACTGTTTGGTGAAAATTGTTTAATGAGAGCATAACTCAAAGTATTAAAAATTTAGATTAAAAAATGAGGTTAAAAATTTAAAAGATAAAACACTGTATAAACTTCCATCTTTTTTTCATTGCTATTTTCAAACCTCCATTTTCTTGCTAAAACCAAGTGGGGTCGAAGAAATTATTGTTAAAGTATGACAAAACTCATCTACAATAAAGCTTTATCAACTTTTAATTTATCGGACTTTAATTTTAAATACACATATTACGAGACTCTTGACAGCTTTTATCAATTTTTCAATCATACATTTCATCAGAGTTTTATCAAAATATGTTAAAACTTTTATTAAAAACTTTGTCAAACAACCTCTTCTTAATCTAAATAATTTTCCTTACAATTTATTTGCAAACTCTTGTGTACAGTCAAAAACACATTACAATGTGCATATATGTATTTAACTTTTTACTTAAAATGGGTGGAGGCCAGAGCACGCAAAACAAGTCCAATCTTACTCCATGAATATTCAAAAAATGCATTGAACACGTTGGAAAGGGAAAACAAATGTGACAAAATAAATTAATTAGAAGTAGCCACGTTACATTTATTGTTTGACATATTAATTAATTTATATCTTAGCTGAAAACAATCCAATAACAATCGTAAGGGCAAATTAAGCAACAAAGGTAATCAGACGGATTAGAAAAAATGAGTATGGAAAGCCATACATGTGGAATTAATGATCGAGAATAGTGAGTTATGAAATTAATGATCGTGAGATTCTTTATGATTGGATAGTAGTAATTTTTTCTCGGAATATTCTTTTTTTATAGAATGGGAGTCTACTTGGTTAATGTATAGTCAATTATATGAAATGGAGTTTGATTGAGTAGAAGGGTAAGAAAGGACTCATGTGACGACCCTTTTCCATCTTGAGAGCGGATTACTACTAATGCGTTCATTATCATTAAATAAATTTAGCAATCAGAAATTAATGTACGTACTAGTAATGGCATGAGAAATTCACGTATGATTTTTTATGTGGTCTTTTTTCAAGAAAAGACCAGCTGCATTTTATTATAACATACTTGTCATTACCATGCAATTTATTTTTTAGCATAGTACATTGTTACATGGCATTTTTCTCCTTGTACTAAGTAGAAACTCTAGTTCTTGGTTTCTGCTTTGACTTGATTTTGCTCATAGGCTTTAGCTTCTTCCGTGTTGAGGCAGCACTTGCAACCTCCTTTGACGCCATATCCTCCACCGCAGCAACCATGTTTGCAACCTCCTCCATGGCCACCGCCACCTCCATGTCCGCCACCACCATAGCCGCTGCCCGAACCGCCATCTTGGGCATTGTTCTCATCCACAGTATCTGCTAGCTCGGCTTCATTTGCTGCATAGACAGCTCTTTTGTTTAGCGTATTCAGAATTAAGCTTAAAATCAATAAGCACCCTTAAATTGTTTTGTAAATCCGATCATTCAAATTCTCACCATTTCGGCAACAGTATCTATTACAGCCATTGCGGCCCCATCCACCGCAGCACCACCGGTTTCTGCAGTAACCACCACCAC